>JAVQJD010003433.1:0-11682 GCA_036023655.1 Nannoperca australis
TGTGTGTGTGTGTGTGTGTGTGTGTGTGTGTGTGGTACTATAAGGGCACGTATGCCCATGGTGCTGCAATTCACAGGGCTAATATGCATAGCCACCTTACTACTCCTGCTGGGGAAGATTAATACTTAAGCCTTCAGTGGTGGCTGCCGGCTGCCTTTCCCTCACTGTCTGCTGCTTCCACTTCCATTTTTCTTCTCTCTTTCTTCTTCTTCTGTCTGTTTTGGCGTCCCACCACATCTCCATGAGCACTAACTGACTCCAGCTTCCCGTCCTGCTATCTTCTTTTTCTACTGCTGCAGCACCCCAGCAACTACAATCTCTTTGTCTTCTTATTTTACAGCATCATTAGCAGAGCCATCACAAGCTTCTTCTTTTGTTTCTTCTCCTCCTCCTGCTCCTTTTTAAAAAATCATGTTACTAAACTCTTAATTTTAGTCTGTAAACGTTTCTCCCTCCCTTCCACTCGCCCTGCCCTCCTATATCCTTCTGTACATTAGTGTGTCCCTGGTGTCTTCGGTTGAGTGAGTGATCAGTCTTCGGTGCTGCATACCTCCATTCAAGCCATCAGTGTGACAATTAGGCCGGGAAATATACAGAACGTGTGCCATCTGGGGTCCTTAACTGCTGCACCTCAATTAACAGAGCTGATTGGTGGGCAAAGTCTCTACAATGACAGTGAGAAATTGGTGAGACAGAAAGAATATTGGGGTAGTCAGACTGCTACTTCCTTTTGAAATGAGTGGAACTACCCTTAATAGAAAGAAACGTTTGTGAGTAAAATGATACCTATTCAAAGTATACTGCTTTGTATATTCCTCCATGACCACAGGTGAGGGCTGGAATGTAGATTGAGATGCTCACCTGTAGGCTCAGCTCCCTCTTCACCATGACCACCTGGTTCATGCTGACATGGCATGAATCCATCTTAACCTTACATGTGAACAAAACCTAACCCGAAGGGAGCAATCCACCTTTTTCTGGCACATTAATATGGCCATGAGGACTCACTCGGACAGAATGAGTTTCCTTGGCAGGGTGGCTGGCCTCACCCTTGGCTACCTTGTTTAGCCTGCCGCCACCATGACTCGAACTTGAATTTTGGTTTTATTTGCCCAGAATTCAGAGGTTTGTGACTTGTGGAGGAGAATAAATGACTACTTAATTACTACTACTTTAGATCTGTGGATACATCAGAAAACATCAGAGGAAGGTGGCGCGAAGTGAAATAGGATCATGAGGTTTCACAGAGTTGGCAGAGCGCTGGTGTGCAGCTGAGGAGTGTTAGACTGATGCCAACTCTCGGGGAACGTCTGCTGGGCAATGCCAAGACTTCCCACAGTGGCTTCTGTTTCACAACACCTGTCCCACAGCAGCACTTGAGGAATCTGCCTGGCACACAAAGACACAGAGAGAGAGGTCCCATCTGCAAACCTGGCAACACATCTGAGGGGGAGGAGAGGCTGAAAAAATAAACAGAGAATCAAACTCACGTCTCTGTGTTTCTCAGGTGGACCCACCACGATCAGTGGATTTGCTCGCAGGGACAAAGTAAATCCGCACACATTTCAACTGTGTTTAACAGATTCTAAAGTCGAGGCAGCTAGCATAGCTTATTTGCTGTGTTCACTTGTGTGCAGTGAACTCAGAATTCACTTTGAACTTTAGAATTCAGACAAACGTCTGCCAGATGGATTGTTGATTGACATTAAGTTTAAGGGAGGTCATGCGCCTGATTAACTGCCTGAACAATCAGTGATCTGGCCTGAAACTTCGGTTGGATGTCTTGCAGTTGGAGCAGTTCCACTCTTCAGTTTCCTACATGGCTGCTAAACTATGATGAGCTTCTTTTAATGTAAATGGACCAGTATTCTACATGTTGTAACTGTAGTCTTGACTGAGCTCTGATCTGTGGTTGAAAACTGAACTTGGCTGCAGAACAGAGAAACCATATAGTTTGGTTCCATATTTTACTTTACTTTTTGTTCCTAGTAGAATTGCACAAAGTAACGCTGCTTTTCTCTCTTTTTGTCAACATTGTTTAGGGCACGGTCGTCTTCTTTGAATAAACGTGGACAAAAGTGACCAGAGGTTGCACGCCCACGTTCAGCGTGAGCACCTACATCGTGGCAAGTGAACTGATCAGTGTAAGCATGAAATATTGCAGGTTCCGGCCGTGCAGAGAGGCCATTTAAACTGGAACTGCAAAATTAAACAAACGCACAGTAGTGTCTGCCTCTGAGTATAAACTGCTCCACAAAAGAGAAATGGTTTGCATGAAGTAATGAGACAGAAGTCAGAGGTACAAATCTTTTCAATAAACTCAGTGATATTATTGTCTCAGAGAGGAAGCAAGAGCTTTCTTCCCCTCTTTAACAGCTCTTTACTGGATTAAATGATGTACAATCCTAAACGGCACCGTACAGAAAAAGACGCTCAGGGAGCCCTTGTGACTGACCAGCACCAGCATGTTCCCAGCCGGCTACATCACCAAGCCTCTATTCCTGCGACTTTCCAGTGTGACCGTCCCTGAACACATTTAGAGAGCACTTAAAGGAAAGATTCCTTGAAAATGAGAAATGATCTACTCAGCAAAGTATCAGCCAACACTCTAGTGACGTTTATTCATATCAGGCTTTTTCCAAACAGCTAATACGATTGTGTTTCTTTGAATAATGGATGAAGTGACAATATTTCTGTAGACCCGGTGCTATGCAAATAACCACATTTTGACACCAAATGTCCAACATGTACATTCGGTGGCATTACATTCCATTGTTAGGTATTATATTGCTATTTCTTCTGTATACATACTATGGCAACTAAGCAGCAGAAGAGGTTGAAGGCAGACACACAGGCTGACACAGGCTTCCCATCTCTTACTAACTCCTTCTGCCTGATGCAACAGCTGAGTTCCTCTCTGTCTGTCAGGTCTGTTGCAGCGGAGGATCAGGACACCGGCGAGGCGGAGACAAGAGAAATCAATACAGAGTTAAATTGAAGAATCTGTGCCTATTACTTTCCCTGTTTCCCTTCTTTTGCCCCGTGTGCCTGTGACAAGACTGTAGCAGCGGTGGGATGCAGTCTGTCCCATTCACATCCACTCATTTGCAGAGTGTGTTTGCACATGGAGCACACATGCACACCCCCGAGGCAAAGAGAAGAGCTGAAGACGAGGACCCTCTCTGCTTCTCTTTGTCTGACATGGCTGAAGCCTTCTGAATGTAAATACGGATCATTCTTCCAGCCCAGCTACGAGCACCCTCCTTAATTAAACTTTCTCTTTTGAGTGTGGACAGTGCCAAGGTGTTTAGTCATTTCCAGAGAAGTGTAGGCTTATGCAAAAGTCGATTTGTGATTGAAAACTTCCATGACAATATCTCACTTTTCAGCACTTTTGATGCCAAGTTAACGCATATATTCAACGCACCAGTGTCTCCCTGTGCAATTGCTCCTTGACTTTATGTCTCTGGTCTGTCTGTCCAGCCAGCTCCATCCTCAGTCCACAGGCTCATTACTAATTTCACACCAAGCATTGGAGCAGAACAACTCAAGATCACATCTATTTCAATCTGAAATAATCACCCTCGTGAAATCTAATAAATTATGCAGCACTCAATAGCTTGGCCCCCTCTGTGTTAACACCAAGCTAATGATGCCAGCGCATTATTCTCAAAGTCACTGCGGAACAACTTTGGGCACTTCCTGTTCATAGGAGGGTTGGTAGGCTTAACAGACAGATTAAAGACACGGCATGGCTTTAGGGAGGGTCAGTCTATCACTCTATCTCAACAACTATTGGATAGAAATGTTTTCCCTATCAGTACTAAAACATCAGACAAATGTTCAGAAAAAGAGACTATTGTTTACATCTCTCTACTTCATTTTTCATGTTTGCTCATCCAACACTACTTCAACATGTCACCTTTCTACCTCTGTACTGCTGCCACGCACGTCTCTGAACACTTACATGCTCATAACATGATCAGCCCTTTAAAAGGGGTTGCCAAAGAGCTTTATTCTGACACCACCCTCTGGCCAATTATTACCATGACTAATAAAGATTTGGGCCCCAACTTGCATCCTTCTAAGCGTCTGGTTTTCTTTACATCACAGCCTCACAGAGTGCAGCATGGCTGTGCTCTTAGTCTTGTAATGAAATTATTATGTCAGCTTCATTTGGGATTCTTGAGATATGTGAGGCCGATTACAGGAAAGAACTTCTCAGTAACATCTGTCAGTAAACAGACTGGCTTCATTCTCATCCTGATCTGACCTGATGATCCAATCAAATACAAATGTATAGGATGATAATGTACTGTATACTGTAATAAAAGCCAGTCAAGTATCTCATTAAACTTAATTTCTGAAACTTTACATCAGGAACCAAAACAGGTCACAGGCCTATAGCTGGCGGTGGGTCCCTGGATGTCACGGAAACCAATATATTTTAATGAGCCTGAGACCTGGGGCCAGACAATAATTTTCTTATTTGGGTCATGGGCTGAAAAGTTGAATAACCTCTGCTGTAAAATATATGGTATTCCATGATATACTTACAGCTTACAGTCTCCACTCATCACGTGGTGAACAAAGGTGGGCGGGGGGGTGGGATTGTACAGACCGGAGGGGTCACGCTGTGTAAAGAGGCCGGCGGAGATACGGTCAGTGATGAGTGTGGTCTATTTAAAGGCCCTCAGGGCTGGACACTATCTTTAATTCCTCAAGCACCGGTTGTCCATTATCTGCTTTGCACACCAGAGGGTGACTGCAGGTCACGTACACAAAGACAGGGTCAAGACGCCACGTACCAACACCGTGTTCGTTTGTTTGTTTGTTCATGTGAGTTCATCTACTTGATGTTTCTCTGACTGCATGACTGTCGTCCTCCCTACCTCGTCTCTGTCACCCCTGTGGCCACGTCACCATAAACCACTGAGCACTGCTCTCAGATGAACAAAGACATAATAGATAAACTTCTACATAATCTACATATAGTTCCCTGCCCTTAGTCTTCTCGAAGTGTTTATCAAGTGTGTTTGGCGTTGAGCAGTGTTGTAAACCACGCAGTGAGGAAAAGTGAGTCATTCCAAGGCCTTTCTGAGCCCTTATTTACTGAGCCTCTGTGTTTGGTACCATAGATCACAGCAAACCAGCCGTTTTAGTTTGCAATATTTCATGTGATTTGCAAAGTGCCCTCTGAAGCAATTACAGTCAAATCATCTGCATGTCTTTGAGGGACAATGAGTAGTTTGTCTTGACTTCATCTCTGTGTACAGTCAAATGTGTGATCACAATAACAAGGAAGCAAGGAGAGGAAGAGCCTGCACGTGTGTGTGTGTGTGTGTGTGTGTGTGTGTGTGTGTGTGTGTGAGTGTGTGTGTGTGTGTGTGTGTGTGTGTGTGTGTGTGAGTGTGTGTGTGAGTGTGTGTGTGTGATGACAGGGAAATGAACCAGAAGAGACGGAAGGAAAAAGTGAGTAGCTGGTTTCTAATCTTGGAAACACTTAAAGCGTCAGACCATTTGGCTGTGGTCCAGATCACTCCCTCATCAGTCCCGCTCTCTTCCTCTCTCTCTCTATTTGGATTCTGTGAATTTGTGAAAGAGTGCTTCATAGTTTTTGCTTGTATCTGTTTGTGACAAATTCAGCATCTCCAGGGAGACGAGCACACATCTGGTGGATGAAACAGGTACAGAGGTTGATGAAGAGGTCACCTCGAAGTCATTAGGTACATCTGGAGGAAGTTAAATATAGGAATGGACACAGGTTTATCTCACAGATATAACTCTGCTTGACAACGTATCGACTCCTCTCTTGTGGTCCTCCCACAGTATTTCTCAGTGGGGGTTCATTTTAGAGCAACCACTAAAAATGATGTTGCAGAAATATAAGAGGGAATGCTGAGGATTAAATATACATTAACACATTAAATTCAGAGAATAGTTCAGTTGCACTATTATCACTTTTAATAGACAATAAATACACTGAGGGAAGGTAGAAGGATGAGTGTCTTACACATGCATTATTCCCTCTGTAGTTAGCATCCGATACAGAGGAACGACAGCAGTTCAATTTCATACTAAAAACCCAGAAAGAAATTCAGTGACAACACTGTGTGAGATTAAAATGTCTGTGCTGACAGCTGAGCATTGTATTTCATTACACATAAAATGGAGGGGTCAGCCCTGTACAGTAAATTGACGGCATCAGACGCAGCTGGAGGAATATTTTGGGGCGCATGCAGCGCTGAGGCAGACACTGTTGAAGTCCTCTGAGATGCTGCAGCCTCGAAGAGCGGCTGGATTCTGTAATTGAGTTCAATTATAGAGTGATCCGAGGGGGTGTGAGGGAGGAGACAGGATATAATGCAGTATGTACAGTACAACTGGGCCTCCAGTGCTGTACATGAGCTGCTGTACAGTAGTCACTGTCATCTCCACTATCATGCATCGACCTGCAGCCTCATCATTCAGAAATGACCTAAACCAGAATATAAAGGAAACAGAACTTATTACTACTAATTGCAATATTAGAGCTTTTATTTATGCACTGTAAAACTGTTTTAATTCATTTTTAGATTGTGGAAGAAAAAGAAAAAGAAGAAAAATACTCACTGCTAAGACTCCACTGAAACCAAACTTCTCATTAACAGTCCTGTTTAACATTTATAAGCACATAAAGACAAAATGAATGATTTATAACTCACTATAAAGTGGTTGTGAGCTGATGTAAGGCCATTTTAAGTGTTTAGTAATGTATGTGTACGCCTGTAACTGGTATATTAAAGTCCATTTAAAATCACATTAAGTCATCCCTTTTTGATAAAGAAAAAGTCCAATGTATTAAATGAATTGTTAATAAAACTGAAATATCAGAAATGCTCCTTAATTGTGAACGCGCAGGAGGGGCGTGTCGTCGTCTGTTTGATTGACAGCAGCTGGCGGTGTACCGACGTCACACCGTACAGAAGACGGGCAGACAGTGAAGAAAGTTGCGCTGCAGCCTTCACAGCGGGTTGTTAGCAGAGGTGCTGAGGAGTAACAATCACACAAGCAGCCACACGGACCCGAGTGACATTTGCAGGTGAGTTTACAAGCAGTTGAACGTGCTGCAGCTGAGCAGCTAATTAGCGAGCAGTCCTGCAAAGTGACTGGCAGCGCTGACCCGGGGAGTGTTGGGTGGTTCTTCAGGCTCAGGTGCACGACAAGACGTGTGCTCATGTTTGTATGTTGGATGAGACTCAAGCGGGAAAGCTGCTGTTTAGACTCTGCGGATCTGCCTATAATAAAACTCGGACTATACTCGTTTATGCAAGAGCTGGTTGGTTGTATCGAATAAACCGGATACTTAACTATTCTGTGGGATTACGGCATGATTAGCGGGCACCGCCATGAATCCAAAAGCCTTTCAGTCACAGACCTTCATCAAGCATCATTCACACTGTGAAACAAGACGTCTTTATACCAAAGCCTCCTCTCAAACAGGACAATCAATACCTCAGACAATTACCAGTCTCATATCCAAACTGGGCAAATATTCATAAAACACATAATATATCTATTAATGAAGATATATTATATGACTGTGCAAATATTCTCCAAAATATAACATTATAGCCAATATATTTAATGCCACAATGAAGACAAATAATGAAAAGAATTGTAAAATCAAGAAAATCACTTAACAAAAGGCCACCAAAAGATCAAAATGCCAAATATGAGAGATTATCGTCAGGTGTAAGGTATAAGTAAAGTTTAAAATGGTTTGACAGCCCAGTGATAAGTGATAATATGCATAACAGCAGCCTCGTGCATGTGCAGAAAAATGTTCTCTCTCACACACACACACACACACACACACACACAGTTGTATGTGTACACAATATGATGGAAATCACAAGTAGTTTAAATCTGACACCGGGATAAATAAATATGAAGGGATGAAATAGGATTAGCCTCTTTGCTATTGATTAGCTGGCCGTGTAATAATTAAAGCGGGCTGAGCCGCAGGGCTACTGCATTGTGTAAGTGTGAGTGTGTGATGAATGCCAAGGTCCCCAAACTCAAGATCGTTCCACTCAGCACAATCACAGCCACCTCTCCTCCTGCCAGCAGGGCTACAGCGAAACCACTGCATGGTCACGCAACACAGGGTTTACTGTGTGTGTGTGTGTGTGTGTGTGAGAGAGGGTCAGAGAATGAGAGTATGTGCCAAGTGAGAGCCATTTGATTTTCTCCATTTAAAAAAAAAAAGTGTCCTTTTTTTAACAATTGTGGGTAATTTAAATATCAAAATCAATAGGCAATTTGCAGATTATTTAAATACTGGCAATTAAAGCATGTGCATGTGATTTTTCTGTCTCTGTACACTCGTAGGCCTACATCAGTGTGTGTGTGTGTTGTATGTACACCACTGAGCAGTTAGTCCCCTATCTCCCTGCAGCGTAATCTCCTGATTTGTGGGATTGACCCCTCTTAATTCAATGGAAGAGAATTGCTGTGACAGCAACACTGAATAGATTTTCAATGCACTGCACCTGCTCTAATAAGTTTAAGGATAACCTCCTACCTGCCGCACACACACACAGAACAAAACAGGAGGGGGGGGGCAGATCACGCACACCGATATTGTACAAGCTGAATGAAGTCTTTGGCCTGAATCAACCGATGGAATTCCTCTATTCTATCCTTTTACCTTTCCCAGTCTCTGTAATGTGTCTCTTCAGTCTGCTGGCTCTGATCAGTGTCCCCTCTGTGGGCTCTGTCTCTGTGGACTCGTCTTCATTAGGAGTGTGTTGCCAGATCTCACGGTCCCCAACAGTAAAGCCTGTTAAACCTCTGATCCATCAGGCTGATGCTTGGCTGTCAGATAGCTTACACTTTACATTTAGGGAAGTTGGCTGACACATTGATGCATGCTTGGAATGAGTGTCTCACTCAAGGAGGAGACTTCAAGATGGCTGCTGATATGTAAATTTGATTTGTGATCTTTTGAGGCCTTTTTTTACCTTTCACCTGGTTGTTGTCGGGGTCACTGGCTGCAGCCGAGGCGGAGGTGACCTGGAACACTGTGCTCCTGCGCAGCGTGTGTCGTGTGACCGCCCGTCTGGTGGCGAGTGTCTGCCGAGGCTGGGGGAGGTCAGGGAGAGTACCACCTCTACACTGGACCAAACAGAGACTGGGAAAGGGGAGAGGAGGTGAAGGAGAAGTGAAGGAGAAACAAAGGAGAGGAGAAAGCCGCCCGGTAAATGAGTGCAGTGGTGTGGATGGTAGAGGGTGTGCTAGATACGGAGCATGCAGAGGCTGTACTGCATTGGAAACAGTCATTTAGTCAGTGATGGAAAGTAGCTAACAATATTCAGGTAGATATTGTAAATCTACAGATATACGACTGCTATAAAACTAGTTACTTTGCACGTTATGATGTAACATGATCAGTAGGGATTAAACTATTGGTTCCCGACCTTTTAGGCATCTGAGCCCTTCAAACAATGCACTAGTCTAATTGTGGCTTCTTGTCAAGAGACATTTCCTCTCTAAACCTGTCACATTTAAATACCTGTTCAAGGCCCAAAGAGGTAAAAAAATGCCTTTTTCTTACGTTACATTTGGGGAAGATTTTCCTTTTTGTCTCCAAGAACCACAAATAAGAGAAGAGTTATCATCTCTCAGTACTTCTTTATGGTGACATGGGGCACTTCATGCTTTTATCTTTGCTAGTTTATCATATTTTACTTATATAAACTGAAAAAAGACAAAAATAATTCATATCAGTATGGTTTGTGAGTTTTGCAGTATGCTTTAATGCCTCCTTAACCTGTGTACTTCTAGATCTACATTTTCCTGAAGCCACAACAAGCTCAGCTAATTGTCTCTAGCTCCTTTCTCCATTTACAATTCTATTGTAGAACAGCTGTTATCGGTCGCCAAGATCAATGTAAAAGTAATAATACTTACCCTCAGTTATCAGTCAAGAAGTGTGTATAGCAGAGATACAAATACATATTGCATCCACTGTCTCCTCTTAATAATAGCCTTTTAATTACAAAGAACGGGGAGAAATCGTTGGCAACTAATATTTCATACTGGGGGTGACGGACTGGGGAGGAGACAGTAGAGAGAGCAGAGTGGGCCCTCTAGTGCTCAACATGGAGAAGTACATGTGCCGAACCTTTGTGAGCCTCCTTCAACAGCTCCACACATCGAAGCGAAGGATGGCGAGACATCAAATGCAACCAGGACCAAGAGGAGAAGTCATCCTGTAAAGATGATGTTCCTTCTTCTACACTGACTCTAAAAATATTGCACCTCACTTTCAAATATTATCCCTCCGCTCTGCTGTACCAGCTGCACGCACTCACAGCCCAACAAAGCAGACGGACGCCGGCACGGATTCAGATTGTGATATTCATCAGGCCTAAACAGGATTATTTGTGGAGCATTACATCACTCAACTGTGAGCAATCCTTCACTTTTACACAGCGCATTATCCACGCCATGTAATGCACATGAGTGCCTGCTTCTCATAAAGAGATATTGTAAAGTTTCCCCCGGCCTCCTCATCTCCTCTTTATACAGATAGAGCAATAACCTGAGTGGACGTCCAACTGTTACAATAAAGCCGTAGCAGTAAAGAGAGCTGTGTTTGATCCAGGACTGTGATGAAGAAGGGTGTGTGTGTGTGTGTGTGTGTGTGGGGGGGGGTTCACAATATTAATATCAGAACAATGTCACTCTTATGTGATCATTGTTATATTACTGGATTATTATTACTGATGTCTTCATGTGTCCGCTGTATTTTCAGCCTGCATTAACTATGTGGCATCAGCAGAAACAAGCTGTCATCTTCTTTCAGTTGATATGGTGAACAACCAACAGTTGCCTGCAGTATATTTAAGGTTATGGATTCAGCTGTGTTTGGGCTTCTGCCTCTACAGTCCCTTCCTGCAGACCATGTTTCTTTGTGGGTTCATCCTAGCCTTGTTGTTTTCCTGCCTGGTGTTTCCCTGCCTACCTGCCTGCAAGCCATCTTTTTAAAAGAAATCTTTGAACTGTTCTGTCTGTGTCTGGCGCCCTGACACTACCAACTCCTGAGGGAGAGATCTGGCTCTTCAACTGCTAAATGCTCCACAGTTTTCACCAGCCAGTTGCTATCTTTGTCTGTCTGCCGTTTAGTGCTTGGCAGATATGGTGCAGTGGGGTTATCAGAGCTTTTTTCTGGAAACAGCTTTCTGTTGTGGCTGAAGACTCCGATGAGAGCCGTGACACCCAAACAGGCCCGAAACCGAACCTCCGAAACTCTCCGTACAGCTGAGGGGAACTGCAGAGCCGGGTGGAGATTCTCTGTGGGTTCATCCCTACATGCAACAGTTTACACCAAGTTATTTGATCAACTGTAATAGCGGTGAACAGGACTGCACCAACCTACATCCAGACCATCCTCCAGCCTTACACCCCCGCACGCCAACTACGGTCCGCCTCACAGAACCGCCTGGCAATTCAGATCGAATTGCCAGGCGGTTCTGTGAGGCGCTCAAGGACGCCCGCTCACATTCAAGACTGTTAGACTCCTGTCTGGCCCCCCAGTGGTGGAACCAGCTCCCCACATCCGTCAGAGAAACAACCTGTCTGACCACTTTCAAGAAACGACTAAAGACTCATTTGTTCCGGGAATACAACAGCACT
>JAVQJD010003435.1:0-21222 GCA_036023655.1 Nannoperca australis
ATTCATTTCACAACGTATGGTGGTGAATAAGTGTGACTTTTCATGGAAAACACAAAATTGTTTGGGTGACCCCAAACTTTTGAACGGTAGTGTATATATATATATATATATATATAAATAAATAAATATACATATATATTTATTTTTTCCTTATTGGCTTTTAACCGGGACCTCAGAACTTAATTTTGTACAATCGTATGTGAGTGTGACTTGTATGACAATAAAGAATCTTGAATCTTGATTAAATATTAACATGTCAATGCAGCAGTATTTCCTTGTATTTACTTACTGATATACTATTATTTTAACATTTTAAAATTGTAATTACAATTACATGAAATAAAATGAAAAGATGCAAAATATTAGAAAGCAGTCACCTGCTGTGTTAGATGTATATATGTAATGATTGTCCTAATAAAAAAGAAAATATATTGGGGAAAAAACAAAAAAACTGAAAGTAGCGGGTACTTGTGTACATGTACTAGAACGGATGGAAACCTTTGACAACACAATAACATAAATGAACCAACTTTAAAAGGATCAACTGACTCTGGATTTTATCTTGAGTATTTACACATATAGTGAGCATCATGAGGGTTTACCTTCCTGAAAGTTCACGTGTATCGTGATAAATGTTCCATTTACTGTTCACACTAGCATGAATCCTGCTGACGCCTGGAGGTTGCTTGAGGTGTTGATGCGTGTTATGCACCAGATCTGCCTAACAAAGGTCATGAGGTCAATATTCAGTGTAGACTGGTGGGAATAGAGCTCCCATATATATTTCTGTATAGTCTGTGGCATGTGGGCATATGTGTCAGAAAGAACAGAGCTATCCTCACCTTACAGGCTGACAAAGTGCAGGAGATGTGCACTGAACACTATAAAGAATTAACAGAAAACATTGGGACACTCACAGATGTCTCCCTTCATCAGAGGTGCAGATGTGGTGGGTTTGTGGCTTTTCTCGTAGTAGAAGGAATCCAGATAGTCTGATGTCTGGTAGGGACCTGAGTCAATGGGGTATTCATACTCCTCTGGATCTTTCACAGCTATTGTCTCTTCTTCTTCCTCTTCTTCCGCCTCCTCCTCATCAACTTCCTCCTCCTCCTCTTCCTCCTCCTCTTCCTCCACCACTTCGTCATCCTCCTCTTCCATATCGGCCTCGTCCACATCTGTGTCCGGGGAGGGGCTTGGAGTTGGCAGTGTCACTTTGGTCCTGTGGGAAAGTGGAACAATGATTACTCTGATGACTGCTTACATACAATGACCCAATATCTGGCATTGTCGAGCTGAATTATCTTACATAGAATTGAGCTTTCCGCTGGTCTGTGTCTGTGGACCAGCAGGGACGTCTCTTTCCTCTGTTTCTCCTTTACCGCTGGAACTCCCTCGGCCTGGGCAGCACACATACTCGACCCCCCGGAAATGATCTCCACATGGCAGCAGCATCCCGTAGCTGTGGAGCTCCAGATTGTCTGCAGTACATTTCTGAGAGGGAGACAATCAGACACACAAGGTAAAAAAACAACAATTTATAATAAGGTTGACATGCACATAATTATAATTATAAAAGAAAATAATTCTGAGTTCCTTCTCTCTAAATATAAGATGTGGACAGGAGGTGATATGAAAGCGTGTTACAGCTTGAACTCTGTCACCTTTCTGCTCTGTAACAAACACCTTGGGTAGGTGTCCTGATAAAGTATGATGTGATACACACCTCTGTGCAGCCTTGTTTGGTCAAGCCTGCTATTGCTGTTAGGGCTGGCTCAAGAGGCTGAAAGGTCATTGTGTACATGAACAGTAAAAAATTGACAACATGCTCCAGTGGAAAGTCTCATACCCCCCATCCTTTAATGTGGCAGAAAAATTCTCTTTTTCTTATTCACATTCTCATTCTACAATTTGAAACATCTAAAAGTTGTCCTTTATCTGCTTTTCTCACCTCCTTAGCAATGTTGTGCCAGTACACGTAACTCTCGCAAGCATCCATCTGCTCCTGGTGAAGGAAGCGGCATCGGTCGGGCACCAGCAGGGCCTCGCTCACATACTCGCCCTCTGCAGCAGGATTGAAAAAAAGGTGAGGTCAGTGTCAGATGATTTCAAGCTGTGGGAGTATTTAAAAAGACAAACTTAAGACTTAAGTAGACCTCAGTTCTGCGTTTGAAAAGGAAACATCAAACATGAATGTGCTTTAATAAGGACTGAAAGAGAGTATGTGAATGAACACGAGCTCCGCTATACACAGAATAATTAATACAGAATTATGATAGTGAACTAGAATAGTTAGATGGAGATTGTGCGCATAAATTAGGGCTGACAGAAAGCATAAATGTGTAATGCACATTACAGGCACTTTGAACAGACAAACCGCAGCTAAACTAGCAAGTCAAAGACATAAACTAAAAATGTGTTTTGCTTAATTTAAAACATTTATTATAAAATGAAGAAGAGGTTTTTTAAAACATGTTACAGTGTACAGCAACATTATTACATGCTGTTCTTTAGAGATCTTGCACAAAAGAAAGTGTTCACAGTACAGTAGAAATCAAACAAGCTAGAGCTAGTTCTACAGCGCCATGCATGCATGGTGACTCACTGTTCATTACTCATTCATTCACTCATTCATCCATTGTTAGCCTATCTGCCCCCCTAGTGGCTTGCAGCAGGCATGGCCTCTCTGCAATACTGTTAAATTGTGCATGGCGCTTTGTGTCTGTTGACATCCTGCTTTGTGTGGCTGCCTATCTGCAGTTCAAACAGTTACACAAAAGCTGTGGCACTGGGAGAGATGCAAAGGGAACTTTGGTACTCAAATGCCAAAAATAAAACCGATGTAAACTCATATGTAGTACTTATATCATGCTTATCTTGTTAGCCTATATGGAATATGAATGAATAAATTAATGTATTTTTCTGCTTTGACACAGAATTGTGGTGGTGTCACTCTTTTTATTCAATGTAATGTATGTTATGTAACTGCTTAGTTTTCATATGAACTTTGGTCATAATGAAATGCAATGTTACAGGTACGAGAACATTCAAAACTAAATTTGTTGCCTGGCCTATTCCATTTAACATGCAAATAAACCCAGAGAAGTTCCGGGTCATCTAATGAAATATGCTTATTGGCATTCTTGCAGAGAGTTAGATAAGAAGATTGTACAAATACTGTAATGTAAAAAGTTGAATTTGTCTGCTTTTATTGTGTTATTGTCTACACATTGTAATTAGCGAGCTTTAGATGTGTTGGTAGGTGGACTGAACCAGGCTAGTGGATTCCCTTTGTTTCCAGTCTACGCTGAGCTAACTGGCTGCAGCTTCATATCTAAATGGACAGACAAGAGAGTGGTATCGATCTTTCCATCTCACTCTCTGCAGGAAAGCCAATAAGCGTATTTCCTAAAATGTTCAACTGTTCCATAGGGGTGTCCTATTGGTCTAGTGTTCAAAGATGCATAACTGAAATGTCCGACTTTAAATCTGGTTGGGGACCTTTGTTGCAGATAATCCTACTGTCTCTTTCCCCACGTTTTCTTTCTGTTTCAACTGTCCACTATCAAATAAAGGCCAAATGCTTAAAAACACATTTTTTAAACAGATGGCAGGATGTCAAGCACATAGTCAATCTAGAAACATAAAGGATGCTTCTTTTTGCTTGTTTCTATCCAATGCAACTTGAGGAGGTAGTCACACAGGAAATCTAAACCTATGTATTTTTAGTAGTGTAATTATCTAAAGGCAGTGAAGTGTGTTGTTCTTACCTAGGCAGCGGTAGGGCAGGACTATGAAGGGGTGTGTCTGGCACTGGCCCCAACCTTTCTTACACCAGGCGGGGATGGTGACAGGTCTTTTTGACTCCTCTATATGGGAGATCGGAAGTGCTGGGTACATCTTGACGTACAGGTACATGCAGAGATGACAGAGACACAGAAACAGATGGATGGACAGAACAGAGGGGTTGAAGGCAAGAGGGGCAGTGGACAGGAAACAATTGGTTAGACAACAAGTTCGGGGATTGGTTGGGAGGGGTTGGATAAAAGTAGCAAGGAAGAAGATGGGGGAGAGCATAGTCAGTGGGGAGAAGACTAACAAGGGAAAGAGTCATGCAACATATTCTCTGACAACTTATATAAAGGTGTGTAAGGCCGTCATCTGAAGACACATTAGACATCATTTCAGTGAACGTTCTTGTTTTTCAATATTTCCAATTTCACTTTCATTTAAAATGTAGCCCAATCGTTTAAAACCCAAACTCATAATGGAGGTTTAATAGTGAGAGAAATGTAGCTGGCCCAGAGTCTGAATGCACACTAAAATGCTTCCTTTGCAAATGTCAAGAGAAAAAAAGGCAGGCTTTTGTGTAAAAGCCATTGCAGATGCATAATGTGTCAGCTAATCGCATCGCAGTCCATTCAGGCTCATGGCTGCTGCTCTCTGTTGAAGCTATGCCTACTTTAACCTCCTGATGGCGCTTGGTTGCCTTTACTTCAAATAAATATATCTGAAGGAGGAGTGTGTGGGGGGTATGTGTACCATTGACTACCTTACAGTAGATGTTAAAGAGTAACACATCAGGTAACAAGAGGAGGAAAAGTGGATGATGGCACAAAGGAAATACTGAAATATTCCAACAGGCCACCATCACTTCACTATATATGGTTAAATATATAGATTTATAGGACAAGTGTTAGACAAACCAAATTAGAGAAAAAGAATATGAAATTTACTTGATTTTCCTACGCCTTCTAAAGTGTCTTGTTGATTCATGCTACATTCTTTCAAAACCAGCTCTGGATCACTTTGCCATTATGGGTGATTTAGAAGTATTGATCCAGACTGGTGTTCATTACAGTTGTTCATGTTCATGTTATTTCCCTTGCAAAATTCAGGGCCCTACCTCCTGACAGTAGGACAGGAATTCCCCGGGCTCTTTGAAGCACCCCTGGCGGCCCTGAGGATCCGGCTCCCACTGGCCTGTCTGTAGGTTCATGTGCAGGAGCTGACGGCCACAGAACATGGCGATCTGTGGCTCTGGCACCTGGGGGCCTGGCCCATTCACCTCAGTCATAGCCAGAGCCTAGAAGACATAGGAAGGGGGGTGGGGGAGACACATGAGAGGTGAGGAGGAGTCGATACAAACACAATGGCACATAATCATGTGTTTGAAGCTGATCCAGTGCGGGTAGACCACACATAATTCCTAAATGCAATACAGCACTGTTCCATATTATACCAAGAGTGTAAGCCAGGGGGCAAGACTGAGAGTGAGAGAAAGATCGAAACAGAGAAGCGAGAAAGCTAATGCACAGAAAAAAAGAGTGCACACTGCAAGCTTTAAGAGATTGTCGGCAAACCTAGAATTCAGGAAAGATCCACGGACAACTCCCTGTTAAAGTGACCCTGAAGTGAGTGAAAAGAAGAGCCAACCAATAAAAAGCCTGACTTATCGACTGGTAGCCTATTCTTCCTGTTTGCTGACAGCACTGACAGCTAACAAAAGAAGAAATGGATGGTGGATGAAGAGTAAGGTGTACAGCAAAAATATACAGAAGTATGTAAAAGACTGTTCCCCCTCCTTCCCCTCCTCTAGCGGCCTTCTAGGATGTTGTTATTGATCATGGGATATGTTGCCTCTGCCAGGGGGAGGGCCCAGGGGACCCCACATAGAAGAACAAACAGCAGCTAGGGCTGGGAGTCAGGTGTTAATACAAGCTCATTGACCGATGGGCCACTTCACTACATTAACACACAGCAACAGAGACAGAGAGAGCCCAGGGAGGAATAAAAGAGGGGAGGGGTTAGGTAGGAAGGAAAAAGCTGTACAAATAGCACAGACAAGGGCTTTGTCTAAATGAACGGACAAAACAGATTTTTCACATGACAGCCGTGAGCCCTCAAGAATCACGAAACAATACAAAAGTATATTATGTTCCACTGGATGTCTGAGTCATCCCTGGTGCAAAAATTTGTTGTTTACAGAAGACATGCTTACAAACTCACACAAGTAAAAGATGTGGGTTTCTTAGTGCGTACTTTGACAGTAACACTCATGGCAGAGAACATGCAATAATGTTTACTGTCCATCCCTAAAAAACATCAAAAAGGCGTCCCGCACCCTGGAGCCTTATAGCTCATATCCTTTCATCTGTGCTCACAGACAGAGAGATAGACCTTCTGACGACGACAGACAAGACAAGGGACGCTGAGCCAATTAGAAGGAAGTTGCCCAAAGGGAAGAAACAGAGGAGAAAAAGTATGGTAGAGTGACGCCTGATCAAAGGGAGGCCCTGCTTTAGCCCGACCCGAGCTCAAGTGTTTGAAGTCCTAATTAAAATTCATACTGAATAAAATAAATATATAAAACCCCTTTGAGTAAATGTACAATAAATATAATAAGCCCTGAGCAGTCTGTGCATTATAATTATGCTAAGAGGAGTTTGTGTTTCTGCATGTCCTTGCAGATTTCTTACAAATTACAGATCCACTTTTCATTACTGCTAACCATTTCCCAAAGCATACCAGGGTTTTTCTAGATTTATGGAAGATTTTCCTACCTTATAGGCTACAGTTTTTTTCAATTAATTTCAATATTGTTTGAATTTCTATTAGCAGAGGCTTTTAAAGTGGCTTTAGACAGGTGATCCATTACAGTGATCACCTTTTTTTTTTACTAAACCATGTTTGGGCTCATGGTCTGCAAACATAATGCTCAGTTTTATATGTTATCATTATGCGGTAGTTGTAGTATAGATTCAAAAATGGCTTTCTCTGCTATAACATTTATATTTTACTTTTGTCTCTAAAACAAAGCTGTTTTGTTGCCAATTCTAAAGCTTTGGCTGACAGCACTTGCTGACATCTTTGCTGTGATGGATTAACCATCTCAAGCAAGTTTCCAGTCCCAGCAAGTTAATGACCATCCCTTAGGTAAACAAATAGAAACAATGGCTGCTTAGAATGAAAACCTATTCAAAACTCTAAATTAACTGAGTATAGAAAACAGTTAATTTATGATTTGTAGTAAGTTTACTGACAACAAATGTTTAACTTAAACCCTTTTTTCTAATTTCACTGTAAGAAATATTGTATTCTCCTAGAATGAAGACTGAATGACTGTGTTAGTTATTAACAGTGCTGAATTGGAGCTTTTTATTGGTTAAGTGTATTGTTGGATAAGCATAAGAAAACGCTGCTGAAGCTGCTGAAACAGTCTGTCTCGTGTAGCTGCTGAGCTAATGTCTAAATAGATATATCTATTTGACTCAGGGAAGGTCAGTGCCACAAAGGAAAAAGAAAAGAAAAAAAAATACTTCCGGATATTTGAGAAGATAACCTGGCAGCTCCCCCTGGTCCAGCTCTCTCTTTCTGCCTGCTCTCCACTATTGCACTTGCAGAAAATCAATGCTGAGCGACTGCAACTGTATCGCCACGTTCCCCCCAATCAATAGTAGTCCATCAGGAGCCTGAGGCACTGACCTCCAGCACAGCAAGGCAGCACACCCAATCTCCAGCCTGATCTGGGACCAGATTAGATCTTCCTCTCGTGATGACCCCTGATAACAAATACTATTTTAAGATGTACACTTCTGTTGGTCTGATTCCCCACGGCAGCAGAAAACCTTCTTGAATTGACCCAGTTTATGATCACTTCTCAGACCGCCACAGCTAAAGCATCACATAAACATCACTCTGATGTCACATATGCCCACTCTACTCTGCTGTGTGAATGCCACATAGTGCCTTTGTAGGTGTTTCATTACACTGTGTCATTGTATTCTCACAGCAATAACAGAAACTCAGTCGGAAACTCAAGTCGTCAACACGCGTCACTGCTTTTCATTAGTGCCCAAAAATGATGAGAAAACTTGTAGGAAGCATCAGTTGCTGGACTGAAATGTATTTTGTGGTATTTGACATCTTTATTTACAAAGTGCTTCGTATAGATAGGTCAGACTGTGGACCTCTGTTTTTGTGAAAACAAATAATGACTTGGGAAATAAGTTATACACAATACTAAGGAGTCTGGGAAACATTTCTGGCAAGACCGTGCTTGAACTCGGGCATGACGATAGAAGCCTGATTTCATTCCAGTGAAAGTTGTTGTTGACTGTACTAGTTTCGGGAACATACTGCTTTCATTTTCTTTGTTTCTTTGATTATGTTTATTCACATGGAACCTTAATTACTATATTACACTAAACTACATAGCTTTTACAATTAAGCCAGCCAATTACAGATTCATGTAAAGATATTATGCATTATGTCATATCATTCTTGAGCCCTAGACTACGTATCATTGGTATATCTGTAAAATCAACTTCAATATCCAACCTGAAGCCCAGCCAAGACACAACTGCACTACTAATTATGTACCAGAGGACAGCGGAAAGGATATGCCAAGTTGCTAATCTTGTTTAAATGGCAATCTGGTCAGTCAACAGCAGCAAAGTCTACCAGATAAAGATGGTGAACTGGAAAAGAAGGTCCAGAGAGGTTGTGGATGAAAAAGGAAAACAGAGCAGGGAAGATAATGTGTGGCTATGGTGTCGTTACAAAGAAACCAAAATGTCTGCACAATTATTTCTGTTGCACACACCTACTTTATTTCCTAAGCTTTGGGTCACACAGACTAAACATAGACACAACAAACTGTCTTCATATCAATTAGCAATTTATGCAGCTAAGGTGAATAGGTAACAATAAATAATACATTCAGCCATGCAAGCAGCATGGCTCTATGGATGGTAATGTGGGTCTCTTGGTTAGTCAGCCCACCACTTTGGTGCACCCTGAAATATCTTAATCACTACAGGGTGACTTTTCTTCTAGCGCAACCATGAGGTAGACATTTTTAGATTTCAGTAAAATATCTCAACAACTACCGTACTTTCCGGACTATTAAGCGCACCTGTATATAAGCCGCACCCTCTGAATTGACGTGCAAAATGACAGATCTGAAGAATTTAGTGTGAGTGCGTTTGATTTACGGTGATTTCAGTTTCATTGGTCCACTGTGACCTGTTTGGTAATTAAATTGGTCTGGTGTGACGGGCCTAAATGTACTGGCGGCATGACGGCATGAAAAAAGTAGCGGCTTATAGTCCGGAAATTACGGTGTTGGAATGATTGCCACGAAAAGAGACATTAATGGTTCCCAGGCAATGAGTTGTAATGACTTTGGGGATCCCCTGACTTTGGGGATCCCCTGACCCTTGCACCATCATAAGTTCAAAATGTTAATTTGGCCATTCCAATTAGCCTCAGTTACATTTTCTGTTAAGGGCTAATTAGTAAATGTGAGCCCGCTAACACGCTAAACTAAGATGGTGAACATGGCAAACATTATACCTGTTTAATATCAACATACTAAAATCACTATTGTGAGCATGTTGTCATTCTAGCGTTAAGTACAACCGTTAAGTACAGCCACACAGAGCTGTTACCATTCACAACATATATTCAAAATGATACTGTGCATAATTTGAATATATGCTTCAACCTTTTTTATATTATTCTCAAATGAATCAGAACATGTAGGTAATGTTTACAAAAAGAGTACAACGTGCTTTTCTCCCAATGCTTTGAAGTCTTTAGTTAGACACATTGCTGTATTCACTAGATAAAGATTAAATAGACAGACAACAGTCCTTTGTTGTGAAAGATTAGGTTTTCATTCATAGTTAGAAATAGCTTTTGCTACCAGTGAATGAGACAAATTTATGTTCCCTGATTAAGCTGTTTTGTCCACGTTTTATACTTACAATTTATAGCTGTAATTCCCTTTGGACATGTGGTCGAAGATTTTCAGTGTCTTGGTGGTACACAATTTCCTTTTTGATGCCAATTACACTTTAGAGTGTTAAAACTCTTGTGGTGTGAGCAAGGCAGTGTAACTCTGAACATTCCCAGTCTCCATCAGGAGCTGAGGCACTCTGATCCAGTTGGCTTCACAATAACGCTTCACAGTCTGTCAACAATGATGCTTCTTCTCCAGTAAAGGACAGGCTGCGGAGCTGCTCTCCACGTCTCAGTGAGAAAACACTGTAGTGTACGGTAGCATCTCTCTACAGTACAGTCTGCAAGCGTGGAGGGGGCAGGGGGGCTCAACATGTTGGCAAGGCAGTGCTGTTCAACCATCCTGAGTCCCACATATCATGTCCTAGTGCTGATGAGGCTGAACAGGCAGACAGCCCAGAAGCCTTACAGCTCCCCACTGTGGAGTATGCTGCATCATTAATAATGACCTGGTGATATTAAGCATCGATAGGCTTTCTGCCTTGCCTTTGCTTCCGTTAGCAAAGAACCTTGATATTCTATTTTTCTCTGCTCTGTTTCTCTATATCCACTGTCCTACTTTGTAATCGCATGTGTACCGCCACAGTCACCATTACCGAGAGCATCACAAGGAAACTAAGTGATCCCACAGAGACGAGAACACACTGCGCACTGGGCCATGAGATGAGGAACAGCTGATGCAGATATAATAATGGTTAATTATATTTTCACACATATCCTTCTAGTAGAGGAAATTATGCTGCAGTGTGGAGCAACATCACTACTTTTGTCAGTCAGGACTGAGTCTGGGCCAGGGCAGTACATTTGCATGTTCCTCCAGCATCTCCCACCCTGTTCTAATTAAATTTTTAACACCTGTTCCACCCTTATGTTGCAGGATGACTTCATCCTCTGTAATGATGCAATCTCCTGGCCCTGGCAGGCAAGCCAGAGCAGCAGAGACGGAGAGGAGGAGACCACCCATCATTTGTCATCTTTTACAAGTTTCTGCCAGACTGTACATTGGAGAACCATGCCTTAAATGAATCAGAGACTTCAAGTAGATGCAGAGAGTCTTGCTGTGCACAACGGAACATGTATATAACGGGGGCCTTTGATATCACTTAAAGCATTTGTATTCCCTTGCATACAATTGTGATTAATTAGTTCTATACTTTGTAGGTTGTGCCTGTTACCTTACATGCTGAGGTACGTGTCCTGTGTGTATGTATTTGTATTAATACAAGGTGCATGTGTCTGTCTGTGCATATGCTGTGTGAAGCACGTTGGTACATACTTATTTTCTTTTTAAAGCAGTATACAACTTCAATACCCTGGTTACAACATAAACACAGCCTTTCTGGTCACAGATAAATTCTAGGCATCGTGCTTGACAGTTGATAATTAACTAGAGACATCAGACCCCAAAGGAGCTAATCCCTCCTTAGCAAGAAGGATCTGGGATATCCCATCTAACCAAAATACACCATGTAGTTACAATGTAATCAAACAACCATCAAAATTCCAGGATCTTTTTGTTTATCTGTGTTTTGCTTTGACAACTGTCTTTCAATTATATTGTGATTTGACAATACATAATTCTTACGGTTCCTCAAACATATGCCATAGAATAGGACTTAGGTAAGAGGGTATCAGTTGGAGAGATAAGATTACAGCAGCTGTTCTGGCACACCTTCACCAGCAAAGCTACAGGCAGCAACAGTTATACATTATTACATTATTATACATTTGTTCTCTGCTAGAGTTTACATTCTTCAGGTTTTTACATATCCAAAGAAATCCCATTATGTTATGCTGGTGATACATGCAAAAACAAATCAGTTACTATTAAATCTATCTGCAGTGTGAAAAGCCTTGTAAGCTAGGACTGGTCCTGGTTAGTATAAAATTTTGGACTGGACAATTGCCATCACTCGTGTGGAGAACACACCCAAAAATAGGTCTCATCAAGGCTAGAGCCATAGATGTATGAAACACACACACACACACACACAAACAGGCCTTCTTGTGCATGTCTTTGTGCTTCTCCGCTGCACAGATGGCTGAATAGTGGGTGTCTTCCTGCTCTCTGGGCCCCTCCTTCACTCTTTCTCTATATTCCCCTCTCTCCACTCCCCCTGCCTCCTCTCAAGGCTGAGTTTGATCCACCCCAGCCACCCTTTCCTTGATATCCCTCTTGTCTCCCTCTCCCTCCCTAACAGCTTTCACACAATGCCTGACACTCTGCTGTTTGGCCTCCCTCCCTAGGCCAGTGCTAAATGGCCAGATAGATTTGGGAGCATTCATCATGGTAATCATGTTGCTTAATTATTCATCGGCTCCATCAGGCCTCTTCCTGGTGTGGCATGTCCATATTAGAGAGTAGCAACATTAGTCTGCCAGACTCTCATGGTGCAGAGGGGACAAAGGAGGATAAAGCAGGTTAGCTCTGCACATTGACACTCATTATTCTACATCTCTGACTAATGGCTAATTGAAGCCATTCATTTTCTGTTCAGAAGAGACCGATTTGCAGAGCAGAAAATATTGCATTGTGTTTTATGTATTGTTCTATAGCTTCCTACTGTAAACCACATGTAGCTGTACAGTAACTTAATAAATACTAATGTGAATGCCTAGTTTCATTACTTGATTGCCAACCATTATGACAGAGGCTTTTGGTTGCAAAGATGTGCAAACATGGCCGCCTTCTCTAAATCAAGCCTCATCAGTCCAGATTACAGCAGTCCAGCCTCCAGCTGGGCACACTGGGAGCAGATGGCCCCATAATCAGCAGGGTTCATCTAGGTCTGAAACAGCAGCCAAAACCAGCTCCCAATATTTGATTTCATTTCAAGCATAGCTTAAAATACACGACATGTCAGATGGCATCACTGCATGAGACTCCATAGATCTGTTGGCTGGCAGTGCCAAGCATTTCATGATTGTGGTTATTTATGTTTACTCAGAGCTGTGGCCACTGGGGTCTGTATATATAAGACCAGAGTTGCATATCCATTCTCAAGACTTTAGTCTATATCTTTCCAACTGGCACTCTACAGGCTGCTGCAGCTGGGGAATAAGAGAGAGACTGATTTCTCTCTTCTGTAAAGGTCGCCAACGCCTCCTGGAATCACATGACATTAGCTGGGTACAGATTCCCCTGATGTATGATAGCACCGAGGGACTCAACAGAAGACCCACAACGACAGGAACAGAGAATCATGATAAATACACATACATTTCTTCTCTTCTTTTTCTCCCTTTAAAGGAGTTTTACTTTTGTGCAGACAATATTGTTTCAGCTATGTTTCCCGTAAGCTCTTTCAATTATTTTTTTAATTTTTTACATCCTGCCTTTCAGCAGCATCCGTGGAAAAAATGTCTGGAGAAGAACAAAACAGGAAACTCCCACAGACTTAAAACAGATTTCATGCGTGGTGTTCCCAGTTTGATGGAAAGGCTGTATTAAGCAATATTCGGAATGAGACAAGTGATTGTGATACTTGTGTTGCATAAAGTAGGCTGAGCTAATACGCATGTTGCCTCTCTGTTCCACCCACACTTCAACAAATGCTTCTTCTGAGTCACGCACCATAATGACGCCACACTGTGCATGTTTTCTCTCCAGAAAAGACGAAAACACAAAGCATCGTTGGTCATTTTCACAACCCTCCCTGTGCCACCGTGTCCTGCAAATATGTGGGAGACAAAGAACTGTGCAATAATGTTTCGTAAATCCAGCCAGAAAAATGGAGAGTCCAACATGAAATGCCTGCGAGATTCCGCTTCTTCTACAAAGCCAAAACCAAAATGATTTCGTCTTCTGGTAGCACTGTTGATGAATTTCTGCTGTTACATAACACTGCTGAATCTCCTTCA
This sequence comes from Nannoperca australis, assembly GCA_036023655.1. Classification (NCBI taxonomy): domain Eukaryota; kingdom Metazoa; phylum Chordata; class Actinopteri; order Centrarchiformes; family Percichthyidae; genus Nannoperca; species Nannoperca australis. Next base: position 13,663 of record JAVQJD010003435.1, read on the forward strand.
CAGTTAAGCAACACAACATGGGAATGCCAACATATTAATGCCAAACACTGTGCGCCTGCAGATATCATTTAAGGCTGAAGAGCTACCTCCGGGGATTGAAGGAATCAAAGGCTTAGCGGAGATTTGAGCACTGCAGGTCCGTCTGAAACATCCTAATGTCAACACAATTGCCACTGCATCAGGGATTTTCTGCAGGCAGATTGAGATTGACACAATGCAAACAAGCTCTCCAAATCTGCATTTATATGGTAAATAAATTCAAAAGGCTATCTAGAACTTGAAGGTTTAAATTTCTATTAGTGACTGCATGATGTGCATTTTCAGAGCTAAAATATATTAAAAACAATTGTTTGCTACAGTCTATTGATGCCTTTTCTCCCATATGGTTCAAAACCTGATAAGTAAAACAGCACATTTTAATGAAGAAAAATGCATAATTACATCACATCATCATTATCTTGAAACCACAAAAGGACAAGAGCCGCATTAAAATTTTGCGTGCTTGTGTTATGAATAATCGTTCCTCATTTAAATGACTGGCAGACTGGCCTTGAGCTGGATCTGTGAAAATAAAAATCTACCCTGGAAGCAAATCCTTAATTCTGCAGGCTAATGGAGATTAGTAAGTAACGCCATTTTTCATTTCAGACCAAAGACATATATACAGATGATCTTTATTATAGAGTGAGGTATGGCATCAGTGTATATTATGTACAGGGGGAGACGAGACTGGAGGTCTTAAAGCAGCAACAAAATGCCCTTGAGAACGTTTTAAGTAGATTAAAGCAATCTTCAAGCCTAAATGAGGGCATGTTTAAGGTAAAACACTGTAATAATTGATCCAGTTAAGGACAGACTGTCATTCTATGATCTCCCTGACAAACAGCAGGCAGCCAGCATCAATAAGATTTGATGCCTCTCCTTGGTTCTTTCTTATCTCAAACTCCGGGCCTTTGCTGCCTCTCATGGCCCTCACTCTGCCTTTGACTCTGTTGTCGTTGTAGCCAAATTGTACTGTCTTTTTTATTTCTGGGTATTCTCCTTTGGAACTGCATCTCTCACCCAATTCTACTTTTACTATCCTGTCACTTCATGTACTTTTTCAGCATTACACATAGTCACCCACCCCGAAACACATTAAATGGCTTTGGAACAGAAATCTTTAAGTCAAATATTAAATGATCTGTCAAGTTCATATTCTTTCCAGGAGTCATTTCATCCATATGACGTATGACCTCTGATTCTCTCTGCACCTTAATAATTAATCTATTAATCTCTTCTGTCTTGTTTCTGCTGTAGTGGTATTATATATCTTGCTTTTATATGATTGTAATCAAATTAGTCAATTAAATGGAATAAATAAAACTGTGCTGAACTGAATGTCCATTTATAGCGGCAGAGCAATAAATCAAGTAGAGACTTTCAGCAGAAGATGGACTAACTTCCTGTATGGGGGAAGAAGTAGTGACAGAGGAGGAGAATATGGAAGAGGGGGAATAGGGGTTAAAACATTCATATAGCTCTTTCCTTCTGCCTCTTATTTATGCACATATACAATACTGATCACATCGTGCCAGATCTCCTGGGAGCCAGGCTAGCAGATGCATTTTATGGAAATGAGGCTTTGAGGTTATACGTATATGTTGTGTGAGCCTCACAATGAGAATGTGAGGTGAGGGCAGAGTGGTGTGTGGTTGTGTGTATTTATCAATATTATTATTACATGTGTTTGTTGAGGTGGGGGTGTGACCAGAAAGCAAAAAGCAATAATGGATGTTTTTATTAGTGGCAGAGACCCCAGATCCATACCACTTACAATACATTATACACATTACGTATAATGGTATGTATACATTTAACTCAACTTCATAACATGTTGGGTCATTGCTTTAATTTAGAGGCATGTGGTATCACCACAGAGGGAACGGACCGGTCTTTAACTCTCAGTGAGAGGTCAGAATGTACCCCATGGCTGATAAAAGAGCCCAGCATGGCCAGGTTTAGCCTGTCAAACAAAGACATATCGAGGGGATGGCCTCTTCCCAGGTCTCTCAGACAGTGTGTTGGCCGTCACAGCATCTTTGGCCTTACTGTTCATGGTAATAAGTGCTCTGTTAACGAACAGCAGGATAAACAGCTAATGCCGGGTCCGCTGGGGCCAGCAAAAAAAACAAACAAGGTTCTGCTGAAGACAAACTTGATGAAACAGTGCGCCGCACGGCTGGTGTCGCTCTCCCACATTTAACATCGGTTTTCGCTCACGCGCCGCCCTCTTCATCTGTCTCACTTGTTACCATCAAACCCGTAAACACACACACACATTTTTTTTTAAGCCCTCTCTTCTACGTTCTCCCTCTCAGCATCACTTGGCCGCTGAGGGTGGTTGCCATGGTAACACCACCCACAGGAGCCAGCTACCTTCCCTGTTACCGTAGCAACTGGTTCCCCACAGAATTTCAAGCATGTCACTCAGTCTCTCTCTCTCTCTCTTACCCCTTATCTGCCTTGCTCTCTTTCTTTCTCACATGAAAGAGTCCCCATATGTTTGGTTTGACTTTCTATCCTTGGCAAGTTGTTGATCGCTGGCTTAATGGTTGGTTAGCTTTCTTTATCCCTGTCTGTTGGTTGTTTACACGCCACTTAAATGACTTACGCAATACTGGGCCCTGCTGAAGACGTAAACATGTCCCCAATAATATTATAGAAATGTATCCACTAAACCAATAATGTCTATTTACATAGTTGTGTGAATGACAAATTCATTGAATGAATAATTTAATCTGAATATAAACAGCAATGGCCTTCCAAAGAAAGGTGATATCATTTATAACATTATTATAATCTAAATTAAACTAATAATATCAAGCAAAATGGTAAAAATAAATCTGTGGTTTTAGCATCTGAAATGTCAAGATTTGTTACTTTTCCAGCAAATTTTCAGCTGTTGGTCGAATAAATCAAAGTATTTTAAATCGATACATTGGGATCTGGTAAAAGGTGATGGGCATTTTATTTTTCTCTAACAGATTATATCATAGATTAAAAATACTAAATTCTTTGAAAAAAAACCACAAAAAAACCAAAGAACTACTACAATGGTATTAACAATATTTATACAGTTAATACAATATACCATAATAAGCAATATAGTATTGACTACTATTACACCACTATCAGTGATTATATTGTACTCTTTTTGATCCCATGCTTGCTCACTAGTTGCCCTTGGTATATCTCAATGTGCTGAATCAGTAGCTAACTTAATGATTTGTCACATGTCCCTCTGATTCTTCTGCTTAAAGGCCACACAGCCTGCACGTTACAACACCACTGATTCTTTTTCCATTTTGCTTTAATCAGCTTCAACTGTCTGTCCTTCCAAGACTTCCTTCAAGTACTCACATCCACTATTACAAAAGAGGTGATATGTACTAATCTGATTGACATAGAGTCACTCATTCAAGACATATCAGATCACCTCACTTAAAGTCAACTTAGGTAGCAAGGCTGTTCAATAGCAGTTCTAGCCAGTGTTTTTAACAGATGCTAAATGCTTAAAAGGCACTGCAATATCAGATATTTATCATCTTCCTTTGCATCTAAAAGCCAAAGTGTCTGTATGCATCATATTCAACACAAAGTACTTGACATGGTCAGTAGCACTAGAAAGCACAGTTTGACAAATCCACTGAAAAAAAATAAATAATGATAACTGAGATCATGTCGGGCTGACATGTCCTGTCTTGTTTTAGCCGTCTCAGTGTTATTTTAGACTGGGCCACTCTGGTGAGATAATGTGTGCTGGCTGTGCAGTCTGCCAGTCTGTGCTGCAGAACCACTCAGTAGATTAAATATTAGTGTTATCACATTTCCTCAGGCCATAAAGTCTCCACAGACTGTCCAACTGGAGGGAAAATGGTTTAATCATTGAGACAATCTTTACAAAAGACCCCTCGCCAGGGCCTGGAACCTCGATTTGTGCTTTGTACTTTTATTACATTCTTTTTCCAAGCCACCGTTAGACTCAAGTGAAGTATCCAATTTGTCAGACGAGCTTGGGTGAGTATTGGCTGTTAACTGGCACAGCTTGGCCTTGGCGAGCACAATGACCCTGAGCTGAGGAAAGACTGAAATACTATTTGTCCCTCCCCATCACTGGCTGAATCCTAATGCTGATGATTAACAGCAGCCCCAGCAGCACCTGAGTCTCTCTATCATCTATAGCTGTTTGTACCTCCAGCCTAGTGTTGTTTACAGCAGGCACACCAACTGTGTATACTGTATAAAACAGAGTCAATTGCCGGCAGCCTTTTGAGAATATATGGTGGGTTTGCTGAATACTGAGCATTAAGTCAAATGTGGGAACATTTTGTCTCAAGGGAAGGGAGGGTATGTTTGAGACTCCTTTGCAGGAAGTGCACACTCCTCTACAAATACCAAATCTAAATGTCATCCTAAAACACATTAACACGGGTAAATAAACAACTGCTAGCAAGAGAACAAAAACCTTGTCTTTTCAGAGGATCATAAATGCATTCATTGATGTGCTTAAACTTAGTTGCCTTACAGTTTATTAAATGTCAAAAACAAGAACTCATTTAATATTCGACATCAAGGTAACTTTACTTCTTACACATACACTTCACAACTGAAAGTCCACAGCAGCTATCTGGGGATTGTCAAAAAAAAGCATTCTGGGAAATGTAGGAAATCACAAAAAGATAACTTGATGGCATGTAACGTGAACATTTTTTTTTTTAAGGGCGTTAGTAAGGTTTAATGGTAATAGAGAACCAGCAGATGCAAATTAAGACCGACAGAGTCAGACATCTGAAGATATCAAGAATGAAGAAAAAATGCATAAGTAGCAAAGGGTGAGTTTGGAGCATAAATAATTCAAGAACAGTCACAAGGAAAAGTGAAAAGATGTCACTGGCCACTGAAAGCTGCTAAGGCAGATGGAGGAGCAGTGTCTGGGAGAGTAGGTAGGGGAGGGGTAATGAGTGCCTTTGGGATGTGGCAGGGGGAAAACAGAAGAGGCTGGGGCAGAGACAGAGAGGAGGGATGAGGGGGGCAGGGACAAGGAGGAGAAAGGCGTGGGGATTTTCTTTTGTGTTCTGGAGAGCAAGGCTGGGGAGTGGACCTGGAGGGCGGGAAGGGGGGTACATAAAAACCAGGTAGCATGAAGAGAGGACTGGCATCGGAGCATTGAGAGGGATGCGTGACAAGTGCCAAAGCCCTGTCGACAAGCGAGAGCCCAGACTGTTCCACGGCCTTCAATAATTGATGCAGCCTCTGCAGCGTGCCATCTTTATAAAGCAGCAAGTGTGTGGTGAATGTGTGTGTGTCTATGTGTGTGTGCGCTTATCTGTGAGTGTAATTGTGTGACCTGATTGTGTGTACGTACCCATCAATGCCACTGTTACCTTTGTTACATTTGGATTTATGTGTGAGCTTTTAGTCTTTCTGAAAGAGCTGTGTGTTCTTTAGCCAATTCTGTGCAAATGATGGCAGAGTGAAACGAGCTGCCAAAAAGTCCATCCATTTCTCTCCAGAACAACTTCCAATGTTCTTCTGTAGAATGTTAATACTGGCCTGATCAGTCTCAGTGGACCCAACAACCCCACACTCTCTTAAACCCTGCAGCCACGGCCGTTAAGGAAATTAGATTTTGCAGTCCCACTTTCATACATCTCAGTGCACCACTCTGGCCACAGGGTTTTTCTTGCCTCTGCCCTCCCCCTGGTCTCTTTCCAAGGCCACCTGTGAATACATGTACATGACAAAGATGGATCTCTGTGCTCTCCCTGCTGCTTGGACTGAGTAGCAATGGGGCTGGTATCTTCCATTAGCATGCACTCCACCCTGCAACCCACATAACATTCTACATGCTCTACATCACTTACACTCTCTCTCCTCCTTCACCCTCGTGCTCTCTGTTTCTCAAATCATCTGCCATGCCAGGGCAATCCTCTCTCTCTCCACCAGCAATCTGTTTCACTGCGCTCTGTCTCTTTCCTCCTGAATATGGAGGACAAGTGTTATCGCCACAATGCAGATGTTTTCGAGGGGCGCCTCCTCTGAAACCTCCCATTGGCTGCGGTCGGACTAAACATCTCACTTCACCCTTGCATTAAACTTTTCTGCGGAAATCCAACCCATTAGGGCTTACTGATATCTCTGCCCTGCAAGACTCACAGCTGGATGTGATCAGGGTGGCTATGCTAGAATCTCAATTCCTCTAGGTGACACTCGACAAACATAAGACATGTGCAAACACACACAGAAGATACTTGCACACATTTAAACCACACCGTCTCATCTGGGCTTCAGCTTTTGCAGACACAGGTGCAAGTAATCATATTTGATCTGCAAGTACCCAAGGCTTGAAATTGCCCCATGAATCCACATATATTTTATGGCTGACATTCAGTATGTGGATGATGAAAGGTAAAGTAATCTTTGGGAAACTTAAAGTAGCTCCAATTTTTTTTTTAAATGTTCATGTGTAACCTAGAAACAGCCGTGCAGTCTGGGAAGCCAAAGAAATTAACTCATCAAAAGCAGTGCATCAGGTTATGCATGACAGGAGATAGAGATGACATAAAGTGATGAGCCTTGCAAGCCAACATTATTAAACTCTGAATTGGGAATTACTCCCTTTCCAACTGTGACGCATAATTTGAAATGTTTCAGAAAGGCCAGAATACAAGATTGAATCATAGAAACCAGGATTTGGCAGAGCTTCCCCAAACCTATTGGGAGGATGCCACACAAATATGCAATTAATGTCAATTTATTTTCAGCAGAAAAGCTGGATGAACTCCATGCCTGGAGACACAAACACAAATGTATACTTTCTTCAATTCCACCCAAGACTCTCTAAACGACTAACACCCTCTGAACCACACAACACCAGGCGCTGCTTCAACGTTGTCGATTGCAAGAATGGCTGAATGGGTGCATTCATATCCTTCATTACTTTGTCACCTCTAGTAACAGCTCAATTGCTAAGGCACATTTACAGCTCTCCTTTCCTCTGGTACAGTGTTGCTCTCATTTCACAATGACTCTGCAAGATTTATTCCAGGTCCTGCGTGTCTGTGCTGCACTTGAAAACCTTGGAAAGGAAACCAGATACAGAGAACAGGGGGGAAAACATGTGACACAATAAAATGGTACGTTTTATGCCCACTGGCACACAGATATAGTAGAGAATAGCAAGCACACGGGAATCCATTAGTGGAACCCGATTATCTCTTGGCTCTAAAATTAATTAAGTGAGTGTAGGGCAGTGTGTGTGTGTGTGTGTGTGAGAGAGAGAGAGCGAGAGAGAGAGAGAGAGAGAGAGAGAGAGAGAGAGAGAGACGTCTGGTTGTCCTTATCTTTTTTTCTTTCTTTAAAAAAAAACAAATCCTCTTGTGTTACTGCATTGAAAGGCAGATGGGGGTGGGAGGTGCATGAATCTATATGGCTGTATTCCAGCACAAGCCCTTAAATCGCTATTGGTGTGGATCTGGTGCTGGGGGTGGTGGTATTGGGGGGGGGGGGGGGGGGGGG
>JAVQJD010003441.1:0-63247 GCA_036023655.1 Nannoperca australis
GGAAAAATAAAGGTATAATTTTTATTTATTCTTTTATTTATTTCTCTTTATATTCCCACATTTATTGTTTTATTCTTTTACAGATTTATTCTTTATTGTGGCACTCCTATCGCTCCATACAGCCTCAGCTCTTCACTATTTGTGATTTGACTGTGCAGGTAGTTTCTTGGAGATGCAAGTCATCTGGTTAGAGAGTGGGTTTTATTTACCTGGAAAATACAAAACAAACATTCAAACTGAACAGTAATGTGAAGTGAACGAACACATAAGGGTTAGACAAAAACAATCAAGTCAAATTAATAATCTACTCCACCCACTGATGAAGTGTGTACGAAATGGTTGAAAGCCTTGGAAAAAGTATTAAAAAATATTTTTCAGACTTCTATTTGTCAGACTGCTTTGTAAATAAACAATCCACAAACCCACAAAAACAAACAGTAGACAAGAGAGATATGTATCTTTTACAAGGCCTGTCAGGATGTCTCCACAATCAGCATTAATGCTGAAAAGCGTAAAGAAGGAAACTGTATTAGCGCAGTCAAAGTGTTGGCAGTAAACTGATTAAAATGTATTGTCCCGTTCAAATAACCGTGCGTGAAAGCTTTGAGACAAAATCAAATAAATGAAGACAGAGCCATTAATGTGTGAATGTGAAAATGCTTACGTGCTAACTGTTATTTCAAAAATCTAACATGCTAAATCTGAACACCTAAACATGTTAACATAAAAACGTTAGCATGCTAACATGCTAATTGTTAATATCAGAACATCGTCATGTTTCGCATCTATTGCCAAGCTAACCGTGCATTTTGGCATGCTAACATTAGCACTCAGCTAAAAGTAGAGAGGCTCAAAAGTACAGTGTATACATAGTATTAAAACTTAATTTAAAAAGTTTTTAATCCAAGGTAATTTTACTACAACTGTAAGGACCCCAAAAGACATTAAAACAATATATGTATTACCAAGCAGCGCATCAATATTTTCAGTTCACTTCTATTTATTTAGTGCCAAATCACAAGATTCATTTATCAACAGGCACTTATGACACAAAGCAGGTCTATACTGTACGCTTTATATCATAGTGATGTGTTGAATGAATTCATTACTTGCTGTAGACATATTGATGTCTATCATTTTGCTTTTCCTTGCAGGTATCAGGATCAGGACTTCTGGGCTTGTATGTATTGTCTGCAGAGGGTGAATTGGAAAGTAGGTGTAAGGACTGAGTTGGTGGTCGTGCTTGCAGGACCTAAATTCGACAATTTGGGGACTTGAGTCTATGCTCACCTTTGTCTTAATAGATTTTATGTCGCAGAGCATACTGGGAGGTAGTGATAAGTCGGGAAGGCTTGTGAAATGATCACTGTGGTGTCCTGTCATATTTAAGACCTTCGCATCACTCAGGGGCTGGCAGGTAAAGCCCCTCTGATGTCTCAGACACATTTATATTTTGTCACATGTACAAGGACCAAACCAGACTGACAGTCTGTTTATCGAATCCATTACTATGTTTCATAGTCTCAGCTAATATTTTCAGTTTTATTGTGTTGCATCTTCTCTTAGCTTAATTCTATATCACATCGCTCATATTGAATATTTGCAATTGTTATATTTTATTTCAATTTTGAGTTGCAATTATATAGTAATCCCACTTTCGAGTGTGTGAAAGGCATAACTTATGTCTGGAGAATTGTTTTATGTGAGCAGTTTTGATGTATATAATGCAACCTTTTGGGTCTGGAATTAGTTAGTGAGTGTAATGAACTCAACACCACTGTCTACATAGTTATTTTAATTACTACCTAGACAACATTGTATTGAACAATATTTTTATACATGAAACACTTCACTGCAAATCAGTTTGTGAAGGGAGATCTTGATTTCCATGTGTGTTTTTTTCCATAGGGGTTTGAATATTAATTATATTATTCACTCAGTTGAGATCAATATGGAATATCCTTTTTTTTTTCAAGGTGATTTTTAAAATCCTATGGATATAATGTGTAAACACATTAAACGTAAAATAAAAAGTGGGGTAGTTTGATATATGCTGTATTTGTGTTCTTTGGCTGTGTTCTTTGGTTCTTTTACATAATACTGAGGAAGTCTGTTGCTTATATATACTGCAGTGGAGCACAGTTTGGGTTAGATCGGTCACTTCCTGAACAAGTCCTGTTAGAAAACATTCCTGAAGGTTTGTGTCTAGCTTTCTTTACATCTCTGCAGTTGTATTGGTTCATTTTAACATCATTAAATGATGGCACAAAGTTGTCTCCCCTTCCTTCTCTTTTAAAGACTAAATCAATACCTAAATCTTACTACAGGCGACGGCGATCAGATGTTATCCACTGTGACAATGTAGTCCTGATGAATAAAGGCCTACTCTTACCTAAACCATGCAGGGAAGGAGGTCATGCAAATTGGAAACAGTATTTTTAGACTTCAGAGACACATCTGTATGCTGGAGCTGAGGGCTCAGTGTGTTCCAGCTGCTGCACACATCACTGCTCACCAATCTGTCCTTAATGTCCTACCTTGACACAACAACAACACAACAGTCTGTAGTGAGGAAGACATAAATTCAAACTGTAATCAATCCCCATGTCAACAGGTTCTTAAGATGCAACAACTCTTTTTATCCCAAAATCCTTAAATTGTGCATGTTCAGTGTGAAAGGTACAACATGCAATATTTACATTTTTTTCAACAAATCCCATGAAAAGACCAAAATCAAAATGTTAAACTGTCTGACTTCCCCAGCCTGTCTGTAGCCCCAAGCCCATCAGGTCCTATTGAAGATGTGACTCTTCAAAAGAAAAAAATCCTAAAACCGCTAGATACCATAGTACTTTGCAAATATTACTCAAACAGGAGTTGCAGATTAATATGTGTTTGGTGTATTGCTGAGTATTTATGGCTGTATGTGGGATTGAATCAAAACAAACTACATCTTTCATTGTAATGAAGGAATGTGTCCCCCATTGATGTGTTTTGAATAGTTGTTGGACTATAATGGAGGTCTATGGCTCAGGAATAATTGTGGGATCAATTAATTGTTGGTTTTGGTCTGCTTGTGAGATTTGTTGACATTATAAAAACATGTAAAATAATACCAGACTCATCCATTAAGAGCTGCTGACATTTTTCTCCATCTCTTTTAATCGATTCTGTGCTTGAGAATTTCAATACCTAATTTGTGTCTTAAAGGCCTCAGCCGTTTGTCCATTCCCACCTGTAACGTTAATACTGCATTTTTTGACGAATCTTAATAAACAGATGGAATTACTAATGAACCAGAGTGGGAAGAAGCTTGATGATACACAGCTGGCTTCTAACAGAGAGACACTTGATGTCCGGGACAGGTCCAGTGGATTCTGCACTACTTTGCCCTGGAGTTTGCATGCAATACAAAGTACCAAAACTGAGAACACGCAACTTTAAAGTTGGAAGCTCACTCACTTCTCACTCAAATCTAGCGATACAGTTCTTCTTGTCAGCTCCACACACTGATTACACTCTCAGCTTTGCCCTTGCTTGCTGTCAAATCTCATGAATCTGTCCCTGCAGAATCTTACAGTGAATCTCGACTTGCAGATTAATTAACGCTTCAATTTGTTTTGCGCTCTCAATAGGTTTATTGTTAATGAACTTCCATACGCTGCCACTTCCACTCTGACTAGAACAGGGAACTTATATAACAGCAGCATTGTCCCCAACAAGTAACAGCCAGAGGCTATCCTTTAGTGTTGACAGCCCTGTTTCTCTAATTCGATATACATTATTCAGTGATTGACTGTGATTCTGCAGCAAAGAAGCAGACACACACGTGAAGTTAATGCATCTTTATTGCGTGCCTCTACATTTCATAAGAAAGGACAAACTCGTAGATTTTCATTCGGTTTTCATAATAAAGTATTATCACTCTAGTGGTGCCCTCTCTCAATTATTTCTGTATAGATTTATCTTTCAAAATATATTGAATTATCTACTCTTATGTACAAAGTTTCCCTACCATGTTTTGACCTTCTTAAAATTGAATTCAATACATTAACACTATATAGATAAGATACATGTACAATTTGGTTTGTAATCTGGATATTCTGCAAGCACTGGGATATTTGCTCAGCAACTTTTTACAGTTTAAATATCAAGACCACAGAGACTACTGTACTCAAAACAACGTTGCAATGTTGCTATTCAAAATATTAATATTTCCACCCGAATTTATTGTTTCATTCGTTTACAGAGCTTGGTATTAAAAGTAAATATAACTCACAACACAGCAGTCAAAAGGAAGCAACGAGGATCGAATGAGCAACTATTTTATCTTCATACCTTCAAACCAGCAGCTTCTGGTCTGAGACAAATACTGTACTCGTGAAAAACTGGAGAATCTTGTAGAAAGCTGTATGTCCACAACAACAATATGGTGACTCGATAGTTGCTCCAACCCATCTGGACTTGCACTGTGTTGCAGAGATGTACTGTTGGGGATGGTGATGTGCTAGGAGCAATCAAGGACCGGGTCTTGGCATGGAAGCGATGGCATGAACACAACAAACTTAGGATCCTCTGTGCTCCGTCAGTACACTTCTCAGTTAATGCCAATATGTGAGGGGTTAAGGTAGGAAAGGAAGTTCTGCAAAAATGAGAAAAACATTTTTTTTTATTAAACATGTTGAAATGGTCTTAAATCGTGTATAAAATCTTTTGCTACTGTCTTTATAGCTAAACATTTTGCTACGTTCACAGCTTCAGGGCTGCATAATCTGCAGGTTGCAAGGTTCGATATATTTCTAAAATGATAAGTTAACCTGTTCTGCAGCTTTGGGAGCAACTGATTCTAATCACAAATTACTACAGGGATTGCATTTTGCTTCTCATTATCTTCCTCATCCTCAGAAGTCCCAAATGGTCTAAATTGTCTGTGTGCTTTGAGTTTGTGTTAGCTCATGTTATTGTCAGAAGTTGTTGCTTGGCAACACAGGATGGCCAGGGTTAATATGAATTGCCTCCTCATCTGGACCCTATTACTCAGTATCAACAGTGTCCCCGGGAGTGATGTGATCACCGTGCACCTCTTTTCACTCTGGAGCTGCTTAGAAAAGACCGCAATCTTTAAGGTTTTCTTTGATGATGATGTCTGTCACCGCGTTGAACACAATCTCGACGTTCTTTGTGTCTGTGGCACAGGTCAAGTGGGAGTAGATTTCCTTCACACCCTTCTTCATGTTCAGTTCCAAGAACTGCGACTTGATGTAGTTGCTGGCGTCGTCATAAGTGTTGGGGCCTAAAACAAAGCAAGGGTGTGAAGATGAGAGAGGATTTATGAGACGTCACGTGTTTTGTTGTAAAAAAGAAATAAAATATCCAGATCCATACATCAATCCCTTGGCATTACTTTGTCGGTCAGCTGACGCGATGCAAGTTTGATATACAGTAATAACTTGCGTCACATCAGTAAATTGAGGTAAAAACACTGGGTTTCCTACTAACTGCAGTTTTAATCTCAAGATTTCTCACTTGATCAATTTAGTCTTTAGCAGTTTTGGTCACAAGTGAATCTCAATCTGTTGTGTTTGTCTGCGTTTTACTGCCATTTACACGTTGGTTTGCTTTCACAAACACACACACTGCTGTTACAGTCTCATATTGATCATAGCTGAAGCATGACTTTTTAGCAGGTGTCCGTGATCCACTCTCACTGCATGTCTGACAGATGTAGTCTCACCATTTCCATGTCCATGCATCTAGCCTGATATTCTCACTGCTACGACAAACTTAGTCCCATCATGGCACAGTGTGTAGCAGGCGTAACTCATGGACCACTGGAGCAGCATCAATTGGTCTTACCGTCATAGTCCGGGAAGCAGATACTCAGATGGACTTTCTTGATCTTCTCTTCAAAGAGATCCTTCTTGTTGAGGAAAAGCACAATGGAAGTCAATGCGAAGAATCTGTGGTTGCAGATACTGTTGAATAGATGGAGGGACTCGTGCATGCGGTTCTGAAAAGGTCAGAGAAGAACAGGGTGAGTGACTGAGCTGACATGTCTGTCTTCTTAAGCTTTACTGTCAGGTAGTGGCGTCTCGACTCACCACTTCGTCGTCCTCTACCAGTACCATGTCGTATGCACTGAGAGCTCCGCAAAAGATGATGCAGGTCACACCCTCGAAACAATGAATCCACTTCTTTCTCTCTGACCTCTGGCCTCCCACATCAAACATCCTGTCCACCGCACAGAGAGTCGCAAAGTCAGTCAACGTCTCCTGCATCCATCAGAGCTGTAAGGTGTAGCCAGTTTTTGCTGGTGTCAGCTGCTTGTTCAGGACAACCCTGTGACTTACCTGAAGTGCAGCTCACTGCAGGAGAACTGTTCTTCAATGATACCAGTTGTTTTGACTCGAGATCGCAGCACATCCTGCTCAGAGGGGAGGTAGTCCGGCTTGCAGATTCTGTCCATTTCATTGAGGTAGCTGATGATGGCAGAACAAACAGTACAGCAATCAGGCCAAAGATATGAAACAGTCTTTATCTATAAACAGTAAGCTGGCTGCCTCTTTAGTTTTTACATTTAAACCCACTACGGCATCAACCCTAGTAGAAGACAGACTCACTAGCCAGCAGAGTCATTCAGTTGGTACTCAGCAGCTCTGTCGAAGCTGGCCTGCACACCAGTGTCTTTCCACAGCTTCTTGATGACATCAGACAGCTCATTAGGCATCGTGCCTTCTTCAATGGAGTCTGACAAGTTCTGCAGCTTCTGTGCATCCTCCTGTGGTTTCATGCACACACAGCAAAGCTCCATCAGTACGGTCACAGTACGTGAACTATTTATAGTAAGATTGTATGTCATTGAAAGTGAACTCTACAAGTTAATTATGTCTGGATGCACATCTTTAAAGTGTCATATTAGACCTGTGAAGAGGGCGCGCCGAAATCAATGCCCAGAATCTCCATGCCTCTGATGATAGCCAGAGCAGACTGCAGGATGTTGCCATAGATGACCGCTCTGAACTCCAATTGTTCCTCTTTTGTGTAACCACCTTGATGCAGAATCCTGTACAAAGAGAAGTAGGGAAAGTGTTTTAGTTCAGGGGATATCCTCTTTATATCTCCCTAAAATATTGAATACTGTTAAATAAAAAGTAATTTTGGAAGGTTTGACACACTTTCTTGTGAATGAAATAAAAATACTAAGATCTTCCAAGTATATGCTCGGTTTGGATTTCCACATGTGAAAAGTCAAGTTCATACAATATAGAAACAGACTGGACATCTGCTGGAGCTAGTCACAGTGCCACCCTGTGGTGTGTTTTTGACCTCACTTAGCTCTTATTGCCAGAGCTTAACTAACTGCACAAAACATGTGCTGACAAATCAGAGTAAGCGGATGTTTGCCCTGTTGACCTTTTGTAAAAAGCTTCACTGGAAGTGAAACAGACAGAGTTGGGGGCGCTTTAGCCTGTTGGCTGCATGCCTGATGAATTAGATGAACAAACCTTTCATTGCTTGCCACTGACATGATGTGGGTGAAACAAAAAAACATGGTATCACTTATTTTAATACTTACTTCATCTGTTTCACAATGGTGCTTTTCCCTGACTCACCAGCACCTGGAAGAGAAGAAAAGGGTCAGCAACAATACCATAACTGCTGTGTTTCTCTTTGACATTGAGTAGAAACGCACTATAAGCCCTAAACAGCCAAAGAATGTGCTTTCATGAAGCAGTCAGTTTAAAAGAGTAGTCCTGCCAGAATATTAAAAAAATCGGTCACTTTGGCTTAAAGTTCTGTCAATCTGTTTGGATGGTTTCAGGGTGATTTTGTGAAGTTTCCAGATGTCTGCCTTCATCACAAACACAATGAAATGTGTTCAGAGGGCCATGGGCATCTCTCTATGGCAATTGTGACAAGGCTATTCACTGAAAAGAGTTTCACTAATCACTGCTTTTGTATTGAAGTTCTATCTCCATGCTAATATATGTGTTGCAGTTAGCTTTTCACTACCAAATGTAAATAGGTATACCATATGATGTTGTGCATCTACAAAATGTACAATTAACATAAAACATGCACAGAAAGATGCATTGTAGCATGCACAGTAGAGCGGGCAGATGTATATATGTGAAGCTTGTGATGGATAACACCAGGTCCAGCCAATAAAACAGCGGTGAGATAAAAAGCAAGTTTTTGTGCGCATTTATTTCTGGTAGTTTCAGCTGGTCCGTGAAATTTTGGTGATCAAGGAAGTTGTCTAAAGTGTTCTGGCTCTCAGTTTCATTTTAAGCCGTATGATGGTTTAATAGACACTAAACTGTACAACAGGAACAACATAATCTCCTCGCAACACAAGAACACTCTTGGCTTTTTCTTCCATAAGCAGTTAATGTCAGATTATCAGCAGGTTTTTGTTTGTGCTGTAACAAATGCCTCTGACCTCCTGTGTGTTGCCATCTCCAAACTTGCAAATCACACTAAACCCTATGAATGACAGGAGGAAAACCTGTTTTATTTTAGCGGGTTTCAGAGTTAAATATACTTTGTGTACAATGTACTTACATGCATAATGTGGCCTGTGCACGAATGTACCATTTAGGCCTAAGTGTCACAATTGGATGTGCTGGCTAAAGAAAAGCTTGCAGGTAGATCAGGCTTTCTGCAGCACTGTAAGCTCACTCAGGCCAGAAGGAATTTATCACAGCACAGAGCAGCCAAAGCTGGCTGTCCTGCTCTCACTGGAGCCACATTAAGCTCCATCCACAGACTTAGTGCTTGAGCATATAAAAAGACTTTATGCCTTCACTCTTGCAGCCTCATCCAACCCAGAAGCTACTGGTTTCCCCCTGCTAGCAGCCATTAGTAAGTCAATAGCAAGTTTGTTTTGCTAATGATGAGGTGCTAAAGGTGGCACTGTGATAGAACCAAGGTTGGTTTTCACCAGCTGTGATGATTTAATGAAGAGTGCCTTTATCCTCGCCGTGAGTCAGTGCAGTTTGAAAACAATCAAGAACTTAGATTTTTGTTAAGAGTTAATTGTTCAGATTTAAGATCAGAAACCTAAAGGGGGAAGACTTGCAGGGTGACAGTTTAGAAAATTCCCTTTAACCAATTACATTTAGGTTTCTTCCGTATATCTTCTTGATGGAAGTCTTTACAGAAGCTACTTTTATGTAGCTCCCAAATTTATTAAGATTATGTAAAATCTCACCAATGTTTATTTCACTAATTAGCATGCCTGCACACAAGGAGCTAACCCCTGGGATCTGCTGCAAACATGTTTAGTTCAAATAAAAACCTGCAGTCTTTCCAGCTCCTTTCATCAGAGCCCACAAGATGGCACTCTATCAACTCTATCAACTGAGTTCTGATCTGTGACACGGCGCTGCTGAAGAAGGTAGTCCTCTTTAAAGGAAGCAGATATTAAGTCTCTGAATAGTGTTTCAGGAACTTCACAGAGTACATTTTGAAAGAATAAACTGCAGTGTTGTGAGATATAAAACAATAACTGCATTTATGAGGTGCAATAATTAACAGTTTTTGGTTTTATAGCAAATAGTAAACATGCATGTATACACTAAATACTTGAGCGTTCGTCAATAATACAACAGCACAGACATCAATGCTCTGCAAAGATTGATTATTCACATAATGGTACAAACAATATCATTTGTCACCTGACTTTCATTTGGCAGTAATATTATTGTTTTTAAATATTTTGTATTTGTCATGTCACAAAATTCAACTCTTTCAGAAAATGTGCAATAATCTTTATATTTTTTATTCTTTTTGTTTAATATTGTCTCCTAGATTTTCATCAAAATCATCCAATGCGAATGTTGCTGTTATGAATAGTAATAACACACATTTTGCACTTCTTTTTATCTTAGCTATGCCCGAGGGGAGGGATCAACAAAGACCTCACCAAGTGGATCTGCACTAAACCAGTTAGCTAATCGGATTGACATATCACTGCTGTGCTGTGATTCATTTAGACCAAAGGCTACGATTATTGTAAGCACCAATGTCCTTCTGTTAGAATTGTAAAGTCACTGCCGCTACTTTTTAAAATTAAGTATATTTGTCAAGTTCTGCAAATCCTTTGAAACAACTCACCGTAATTGTAAGAAAAAAAACTTCAAACAGCAGAACAAGCTTGAGTCTGTGCAGTATTTATATTGTGCATAAGTAGTTAACATGAAAATCTACTACTGATGTTTTAGTATACTGTCAAATGATTGTTTTGCTGTTATATGTTATTGTAAATCTGTAGTATTCTTTTTTGAGCATCATCTCTGATCCCTGTTTAAACTGCTCAACCTGAATGTATCTCTCTTATCTCTCTCTGCTGCTTTTACTCTCCTCTTTCTAATGCTTTCTCTGTTTTGCACAAGTTTAACAGTCCTCCCATCTTTGTAATAAACTAATGTATGATTTTATCCAGAAACAAATCAGCCTGTAAATCCTCTGAGCTAAACAGTGAGCAGGTGTGTCAGAGCAGATGGCTCATATCCAAGACCTGAATATGAATATGCAGCAAATGAGTCAGTAAACACAGAGTGAAACATCCATTTACTTATAAAAACAGGGTTATGAATCAAACGATCTGTTACATAAATAAACTCTCATCCTGAAACTACCATCGTTTACCTTTCAGGGTTCAATGAAAGCTGACTAAAACATTTCCCAAAAATGGAATCATGTTTATTTTTACCTGTGCAATTTAACCATCACTTACACCTGTTGTCTGACTACAAGACCTCTGGTCTACGCCGCAGACCTGATCCACAGAAAGCTTTGCTCAATAAGAGATAGAAAGTTAAAAGAGTTCAAAGTAAAGTCTTTTAAAGTTAAAGCCAGGCATCACTTGCAATCTGGGACAAAAAAGGAAAAGTTGGTGCAAATCACTATTCACGAGTCCACTTACCAAGCAGCAATAGCTTGACTGTTTTAGAGTCCTTATCAGCATCTTCTTGGAGTTGTTTTTCCAGCTCCTTGGACTTTTTGTCCTCGGCGCTTGCTCCCGCACCCATGCTTTCTTCCTCCTCAAACTCAAGATCCTCAAGGATGGAAATTTTGACGGTTCTCTGTGAGCAGTTGCAGAGAATCTGGTTGCAACACTAATCGTGCTGAAAGGCGATTTCCAAGCGGAAGGGGATTGGGAGGGAGGTGCTTGAGACTTCCTGTCTTTTGTGGCCTCTTTGATTAGATGACCGAAAAGGGTCGCTGTCAAGGATCAAATCAATTCAGCAGCTCTGTCCACTCTTTAATTCTCTTTGCTTAAATCCTTGACTTATGAGGTACCTCGTCCTGATTGGCCAGCCAATCCTATTAGTCTAATAAGGGCAATAGTGAATGATGTAAAAAAAAAAAAAAGAGAGAGAGAGAGAGAAAAAAAACACACTCACATACATGGGGACAGTGAGAGTCATAGATATCAGTTTTGCCAACTGTATTAATTTATTTGATTAGTCCATATATAAACATTTCCATACACACACACACACAACATGTGTGATTGAGTTTATGAAAAGTTGTGTTTAAATAAATGTTTAGTTTGAAGTCAGTGTGCAGTCGTTCCTCTCTTGACTTCATTTTCAGTCACATGGACAGAGCAGGGAGGGAGGCATTAACCTCTTATAAACGTCTTACAGTTAAGACTTTAAATCCCAGGTGGTGCGAGAGCCTGCTAAATAAAGCAACTGTCACTGCTTTGTGCTGTTTAGTGGGTTCTCTGCAATAACATGACCTAAATTTGTTTCCCAACTTACATAATGTCTATCAGATTGAATGGTATCCAACATACTTGAAACCATGTCTGAAATATTCACGTTTTCAAGTTGGTTGAAGTTTTTAAAACTGGAGGCGTGATGTGACGTGCAGTAATCGTGTTGTAGCAGGATTGGGGCAGTTGATTTGGGAAAAGGTCAACCCTGTAGAGTTGATGGGTGGAGGTCAGTGGGCCTTGTCTGCAGGATTGTTACGTTTCTGCCCTGCGTGTTGGAGGACTTATGCTGAGATACTGTATCTGAAAAACTAATTCAGTTAGAAGACAGGTTGCTACTGTTTATTTTGGCCAACAAAGTCTGTCAGAAACCAGCAGTGTTGAATGTTAACAAAGTTTAGTTTTGAGACTTGAGCGTCACAAAAAAGATAAAGTCTGATTTGTGTGTCTGTATTTGGAGCTACAGTATTAAAGTTGTAGGTTTTTACTTCCTACTAGATGTTACATACTTTTAACATTGCATTGTGGGGTTGTGATCAAAACATTAATCCTTCTAAATGTTTTAAAACCTTTGAGACCGGAGCATCACATTTCAATTACAATAGAGCTGAGTATCAAACCTTAATACTTTTTGACCACTGAATGGAGTGAGTACCCAGCAGAATGTTAATAACTGTAACGTATGCTGAAAATTGGCACTGAATGATTGATCAGAGTCTGAGTCTTGTTTGATTATTCTTGGAACAGAAAATCCCACAAAGATAAGCATCACACTGCTTGCCACAAGTGTTTTGGGGTGAGAAAACCCATGTATTAAATCAGTTAGTGTGTCAGTGACACTGGCAAGGTGACATTTTGAATGTTAAAGGCTCATGTGTTTTCTTCTTAAGTAACAGTTATTAATTGGACATTTAGTTCAGTTCAGCAAGTAAACAGTGTCTGGGAAAACACAAACAGGGTTCAGTGTGCCGTGAACCTGAGGATGTGTTGAGACCGATAATTAAAGCATGGTGTCTGTATGACATGACCGTACTGTAACCTTAAGGAGTGAAGGTGAATTTTTTTGACAGATGACCTTTCATATAGTTTGAAATCAGTGACCTGGGCTGGAATTGATTCTTAAAAGTAATATCAACATGGTAGTGTGTCTGATTGTGTGATATTGTTCAACAGCTGCATAAACATATATCGTTAATATTAATGCCACCTGTGTGTTGTGTGACAACAGGCATGTTGAGACACAAATATCTCCTTTTAATAAAAGTCTTTGACTGCCTAGGTGAAATATGGCTAAATGGAGCTATCGCAGGTGTGCTTGTTGTGTTCAACCTCAGTACCAGGAAAGGTTTCAGTTTTGGAACTGGACCCGGCAGCTGTTGCACTGCACAGTGATCTATATCACCCCATAAAGCTTTTTCATCAAATAAAATGTCATAAAGGCGGGCGGACTGTTCAACCTAAACTAGTTCTGAATTATTCCATTTTTTTTGTTGGATCTGTGTACGTTTATTGTACGAGGAGCAGGTTTAACAAAACTTTGGTCCGTCCTTTAGCCACTCAGACAGCCCGAGATCCAGTTTAGTGACGTCAGGGTCAAATAGGCTCAGCGGGCAGCTCAAGGATTGAAAGACTATGACCTCTGAAAATGGAGCGTGACACGTGAATGGTGGTGAAAATAGAAAGAAAATGATATCAGGAAGTTTCAAAGTGGCTTATAAATAAAGTCTTTTGTTTCCTGTTTTAAAATGTTTGACATTTCAAATTTTTTGGAATTTCAATAGCCCAATAAACTTTATAAACATGAAGAAAACAACTCCAGTCGTGACCTTTGTTCATCATGTACTTTGTACATACAGTATCCACAATCAATGCATCAAAAAACCCAACGGCACTTTCCCTTTTATGCGGCCTTCCCTCTCAGCACTATGTCAGAGCTCAGTTCTGTCCTGAGATACAGAGCATTACACTCGCGTCACTCCGCCTAAGCATGTATTGCTAATTGCCTGCAACAGAGTGCTTCAGGTCTAAATCCCCGAACGCTTCCAAGCAGGCTAATGACCGTAGCACATTTAGTGATGGCGGCCAATCCAATTAGGCGGTGGATGGCGTAGCCCCGCTTAGTGCTCAGTCCCTGGGTCTCTGATCTGTTGACGAGATTACCCACAGAGCCTCAGATCAACCCAAGAGGCAAGGGGCTTAACACATGGTCTTTTTGGGGCAGTGGGTGCTACGGAGAGCAGGGAAACTGAACGTGTAGGACTTAAGTTTTCAGCATTTAACAGATAAATGTCTGAGTGAATTGTCTGTGATTGTCTGACTGAATTTTTGTCAGTATTTCTGAGTGAAAATGAGGGGACACAACTCAAAAGATAAGAAAAAGAATGCAGATTAGCGAATTGCAAATATGAAAAAACAGACATCTGGGAATAAAAGCTCTAGAAATCAAAATTGTGATGTAAAAGCAATATGATTTTAGTGTGGAGAGCAATGAATGTCTTTTTAGGTCGCCCTGTGCCAAACACAGAAATCTGCACATCAAAAACAGATATTATGGCTCAGTTGAACACCGTCTAAATTATTTATTTAACTTTCTTTTTTCTTTGCGTTTTCATCCACCGTTGTTCCTCCAGGTTCCTCCCACAACCCAAAAATGTTCGCCTGTGTTGATGCCCTGTAACGGATTAGCCGCCTACTGTATGCAGGGTGTTTCCCTGCACAGTGCATGCTGGGATGACAGTATGAAGAACATAATCCAAATGATCTCCTAATGCTCTCGCCAATGGCTGCATATATAAATGGTCAGACTGCACATGCATGGATTAAGGTGATTTTATTCATGGTTAGTACATCAGACTCGTAGTCCCCATTCAGCCGTTCACTCCTCTTTTACTGTCTGATACAGCATCACTTTGACTGTCTTAAGCTGTCTGCAGCCCTCCATCACTGAGCTGCACAAAAGCACACAGTGCAGTTCAGAGCAGCCGTTCGGTTTACCCACACATCCATCTCCATCTGTTCTAAAAAATGTCCTCGGGGGAGAAGGTGTTGTCACATTATAAATCACGCATCACCTCATCAGCCTCATCTCTCCTGCAAAACACGAACATCTCTGGATTCCTTAACATTGTTCACTACAAGTGTACTTTGGATCTACTCACTCTCACTAATTGCGGTTTTCATTTTTTACAAACATTAGACACAGCTGAGGTACATCAGCTTGTTAATTCAATTCTTCAATCCTCTGTATGTCCTGTACATACTGTGGAATTGACAATAAAGTAACTTGAACTTGAACTTGAACATGTTGGGTCGATATTGTTAAACATGATACGATGTTCCATATAGCCACAGTTTGTGCGTCTGTGTTACCATCACATTCAAGATACATGGCTAAATCGGATTTTCTGTCAATCTTTGAAAAACACAGCAGGAGCTTAAACAACACTTTTTATTCGATTTCTTGAATCTTGAAATATTCTTTTAACCATCTGTATGAAACAAATGATGATTTCTATTATTTTATATTTCAAAACAAATTGACTTCATTTTTTTCTTGAAACATTGGAAGCAAAGCATTAGTTGGACTTCCTTGACCTTGACTTTTATATGCTTTGTTATTTATTGTCCACATGGTCCTACCTAATTCATTCCTGGATTTATATGTGGAATAAAGTATAATTCTGAGGTGATACACAATGTGCCCTTTGGTGCTTTGTATTGTAAACATGTCCTATCATTTTAATGATGTCCCTGAGCAGCTTATCTCTTTAGGATTTACAGATGGTGTTGGTGTAGTAGTTTCACTAATTTCCCATGAACACCACAAGAGAGCGCTGGCTCCACAGTGCACACACCTCTGCTGCAATCCTCCGATAGGATGCCAGTTTTTATTTTTTCGTTACTATTCCCCCATTTGCTGCCAGTTTCTCATTTTAGAGTGGAGAAATGTAGATATTCATTATTTACATTGTTTTAGACACACACACACACAAACATATAAACTGTGTTTTTTTGGCCAGGAGGTAAAACTGACATGCTTCTTGATGTTTCAAGTGATTATATCAGGACTGAATAGACCTGGGGTTTCCATTATCCTGTCATATTTTTCAGCTAGCTCTCAGTCTGTATTCAGAATGGCACTGTCAAGTAAAACCCATAAACCCTGTAGAGAGGAAAGAAGGATGCTCGACTGATTTCCATTTGTGCTCTCGTATGGACTGTCTTTCTGGAATGATAAATCGATTTCTGTATTGACATCATGTTAATTACTCTTGACAGTGCCTTTGACAGAGTCTTTTAATTGTGCAGCAAATTGTCTTTTCTTAAGATTTGTTTTCTACATATATTACATCTACTGCGGTGTTTCATTAAATGTGGTCTTTGAGTCAGTATCTCTCTCCCTCTCTTTGCTGTTCTTTCCCCCTCTGAGATTTTGTTTTCCAAGAATACTTTCCACCGCAGGCTGCTCTCTCACAGGCTTATGAGAAGCTGGAGTCACAATAATCAAATGATAAAAAATATATGATAACAATTCTGCATTTCATACAATAGTAATCATTCAGGATAAGCCACACAGAAGAGCTGGAACAACAATGATTGTCAAGTGAAAATAATTAGATCCGAAATGATTAGCTGACTGACAGAAAATGAATCAGCAACTATTTTGATAATCGGTTAATCGTTTCAGAAATTATTAAGCAAAATCACCAACATCCTCTTGTTCCAGCTTCTGAACTCTGTGGATTTGCTGTTCTTTATCTTATGTGATAGTAAACTTTTTGGTTTTGGACTTTTGGTCAGACAAAACAAGCAATTTTCAGACATTTTATAGAGCAAATGATTAACTGATAATGACAAGCGTGGTTAGATGCAGCCGGAAAAATTATATATACGTGATTGATTGTATATATATATACAAACTAGACAAATTAGACAATTAACAAGGTGTCAAGATATTTTCATGCAATCACCTTTCATTATATTTTCAATCATTTAACTTCTGTCGGTAAATAGTTGTTACTTCACTTTTTTTTCACAGATCACTTAAAATTGTGATGCTTCGTTGTCAGATCCAAGAAGTGTTTCCTCGTTATTTTTAATTTTTTATCACTTAGCAAGACTAAGAGTCTACAGCCTGTGAGGGCATACTTAGGCTCAGAGATACTTTGAGCTAATTGCTAATGACAGGATGCTAACTTGTTCACAGTGACAATGCTAACATGCTAATGTCTAGCAAGTATAATGTTTACCATGTTCGACATCTTAGTTTAGCGTGTCAATTAGCACTAAAAAAGCAGTACAACTGAGGCTGATGGGAATGCCATTATTTTTGCAGTTTTTTGGTCATGAACCAAAGTATGAAACAGATATTGACCAGATGATGGCGCTAGATGAAAAGTCAGGGGATCACCAAATTTATTATAATGAATCCTGAGGGGCCCACAAAAGTGTGTACCAAATTTTATGGCAATCCGTCCAGTAGTGTTTGAAATATTTGACTCAAAACCATAAATGTCAAGCTCAAGGTGGTGCTAAACGAAAAGTCAGGAGATCACCAAAGTCAGGAGGATTCATCTTCTGGGAACCGAATGAATGTGTGTATAACATTTCATGGCAATTTGAGTTGTTATGATTTTTTTGGGTCAGTACCAAACTGTATCAAATATCTTTTATTTCAAATTCTTTAGACATTACATCATACACTGTGTATTATTAGTAGTATTACTAATACGTCTGTTGCTCAAAAACATTTTAGTCACATTTATTTGTAGCATATAATTTTGCTGTGTCAATACTACTGCAACCACAACTTTTCTCCCCATTGGTAAGCCCACACATAGATTTGTGGTTGTCATGGCAACAGCAGAACTGCGCACTGCTGTGTGTGTTTTGTAACCTCAGTGTGTGTGTGTGTGTGTGTGTGTGTGTGTGTTTATGCGTGGCACTGGGGAGGCCGAGCCCCTCCATCACGCCCCAAGCCTCCATCAGCGCTGCAGCTCAGGCATGGGAGCCTTTCAGAGGGGGCGGGACCTGTTTCGCTGCAGAGGGATGCTCCGCAGTCCAATGCTGGACCAACCAGTCTGGAAATTCCTGCTCACAGGCACATAGCACACACGCATACACTCACATACGCACGTTTACGCTGACTGCAGTCAAATCCCCATAAGCTCTCTCCTCTCCTTTCTGTCCTCTATCTTCTCTGCTATCGCCTCCTTCTTCCTTCTTCTCCTCTCTCACTCTGTATCTCTCCGACGCTCCGTCCTCTGCAGCTCTGACTCACTCAGCTCTCCTTTTCCCATCCGTGCCAAGCGGAACCGCGCAACCTGGGAACATGTCCTCCAACCTGCCCCCCGGGACCGCCGCCGGGGCCAAGAACAAGCCCCTCTCCCCCTTCAGGAAGCGGGGCAGCCTGCAGTACACAGCCAGCACAGGTGAGTGGAGGGAGCCAGGGGCTGGAGAGGGAGGACGGTGTAAGTGTGTTGTTCCTGTAACAGAAGGAGGAATCTCACATGAACTGTCCGTTGTTATGGAGATTCTGACTTTTTGAACAGTGTCAATGAAAAGAAGACACGGGGTAGAATACTTCTTCTCTAAGAGTAGTTTGGGGAAATGCAAACCTGTTGATTAGGGAGGTGTAGCAGAGGATGCTCTCTGTGGAGGAGTTTGGCATTCATACCCTGCATACCCGGTTTTATTTCACTGTGCTGGCTTCTAGCTTTTCCTTTCATCCTTTTGTTTCATGCTTGTTGTTTGAAATGACATAACATGCACGAATACTGTACATTCTCAAGCATCAGCCAGATCCTCAAAGTTAATTTCCAGCAGGATCAGCCAATGTTGAATGAAAATATTCTGACGTTACAATATTGCATAACTCATTGTCAGGGGAAATCTCAGTGTTCATGTTTTAACTTAAAGGATTACATGCTCCTTTATGAGCTGGTGACCCTTGTGCTTGTGACACAATTTCAAAACATGTTGCGTAAGGTGAAAAAATGCAAGCTCGACCTAAAATATGACTTATCTTATTCGTATATACAGGCCTCTCCCTTGAGAACAGCGCTGTGTTGCTTTGGTAAATGTGATGATGGTGTTTTTCATTTAGCCTGGTGGCCTGGAGAGAATATGTAGGTTGGTTCTTCAGGACTTGATCCCCCACTGAATGAGGGGATTAGCCTCCACTCTGATGTATGCACACAGCCATTCATCCAAACTACAAAGAGTGTAGAATGACCATATGACGAAATACCAACCATTTAAATACCCCTCCCTCTGTTCACTCAGTGCCATCTCTCTAAACACATTTTCTCTGAAACGTGAAACAGATTAATTCGGTTCACATTAATACCATGCGAATGGTGATGTTCTTATACAGTAGCATGTGGCTGTCATGTCATAGGTTGAAAATGATTCTGTACAGAAATATCTGTGTCTTTTTGTGTCGTCTTAAGCCGTTGATGTTATCTTTATTAAGCAAGAAAAATATGCAAATGTGGTGAGATAATTTCAGTTGTTCATACTGGAAAAAAATCCAGACATGAATATTAATATCCTGAGACAGAATGAGAAAGATTGGGTGTTTAGAAAATTACACTTGAAGTCAGTTTATTTGAGTTGGAAGCAGATGATGTAATCTTTTTTTTTATATTACATAATTACATAATACATGTGAACGTTGCCATAAAAATACACTGTATCTTTAAAATCCTCCCATTCCCAGGTCATAGTACCACTGGGGACACGTATGTATGACTGGCGGTAACGTGCTGGGACATTACAATGACTGTCGAAGTTGTACAATAAATACCACAGCTGGATGTCTGAGTGATTCACCAACCCCTCCTCCAATTAAGATGTTCTCTGTGATTACCCTCATTTACAGCTCGTAGCTGACAGTGGCTGTCACGCTGATGTTGTTGGGTGTCCGACTTTGAGGAATAAATAGTCGCTGGATTGATGGGTGGCAGCCTTGGCTTTTATATTCGACAGAGACAGATGTTTCTGTTTTTCAGATGTTGAGAGTGTGCACAGATTCTGTTCTGAAGCCTCTGGGGTTTGATTTAGAAAGTCCCTGCAGAAGCACATTAGGAAAACATTCACAATTTGTGCTGTTAAAGCATCTACGGAACCATCTGAGTAAGCAATGATGACATTTAGGTGACTCATCATCTTTTGTTTTGTTTTTCAAAAGGGCACTATTCTAGTTTAGGGCAGATTGTACAGTACAGTCTGTGTAAATAGTAATATGTACAGTGAAAACAGACAGCATGTACATGATCATTTGATTAAATTTGGGCTGTTTGATTAAATTGCCTATGTCATGTCTTTAAATGCTTAATGAAACTTTAATCAGGTGAATGCTGTTCTTGAATCTGACAAACCCTGGTTCACAGCTAAACTCAGACAGCTAAAGTGGGGTTTATGCTTGACGTAGAGTCCATCGCATGAGGTTCCACGCTCCACAAATAATGTTATCATGTAACTTGCACCAAGCACAAAGGTTCCGCAAGTTGTCACGGCTCTTTGTCACTAAGAATTACATTTCAACATGGACGCCTTCAAAGCTGGACTGGCCGGGCTAGTACGCCTTTACAAGAAGAAGAACCCACTTTATTGCAGCCATGCAACACCCAACACCAATGCAGATCACACACATGCAGCTGCGTCCCACGCTGAATTTATCCTCTGCATTTAACCCATCCATGCAATCCTTCCTCCTGAAGACAGCCTGGAGCAGTGGTCGTCCTTTTTGATACGGCGCCCGGGGACCAAGTCCAAGTCCAAGTGCTCATGCCTTGTCTTGGTCAAGGACAGGGCATTCAAATGAGCAATCTTCTGCATGTTTTTTGTATGGGGGGTATATATGTATTATACGGAGGATCCCCTAGTGAGCATGGGGAGAACATGCAAACTCCACACAGAAAGGCCTGGAATCGTACCCACGACTTTCTTGCTGTGAGGCAACTGCACAATGCACTGAGCCACCATGCCACCAAGTGGCTTCAAAACATGAAGAAAGAGTACCACAACTCTCTTCATATTCTGATTCGAATGTTTTAAATCCAGATTGGTTTATGGAAGTTTGACACCACGGTTTTCTATCTAAGCTC
The DNA here is from genome assembly GCA_036023655.1 of Nannoperca australis. Lineage (NCBI taxonomy): Eukaryota > Metazoa > Chordata > Actinopteri > Centrarchiformes > Percichthyidae > Nannoperca > Nannoperca australis. The sequence goes on from JAVQJD010003441.1 coordinate 20,839, forward strand.
CACCCACTTCAAACCATTGAGAGGAAAAAAGACAAAAACATAAACGCAGAAATCTCTCAAGTGCAATAACACAAAACTGTGTTCATGTAGGACCCATCATTCATAGTCGGGAGCGAAAGGAGAAATCATCAGCCATAATAATCAATCAAAAAAGCGTTATGTTTTTCTATAGTGGATTACACAGGAAGTGTATCCATGTAATTACCTCAGCGGTCTTTGGCAGACTAGTGCTGCCTGGTGGCCATGCTGCTGTGTGTGCTCAGTGTTCAACCAGTGGAACCAGAGTACCTGCAGAGACTAGCTATATAATACAGCTGGAGCTGAACCCCTCACCCCCTCCTCTTCCTCCAGGCGAGTTTCTCTCTCATCTCAGACTTCTAACAGTATAAACTGATAGCTTGCCCGGCTCATGAGGGAGCCTGGCTGTAGTGGAGATGGACAACTCAATCTGGTGATCCTGAGTGCTGCTTATTGCCAGATATCGGAGCAGTTAGTTTCCTGGAAATTTGGTGATACACAGGGAAGATTTTAATCAAAATTCATTACATATATTGTACCATTCTTTAATAGTTCCATACATTATTTACTGGGTGGAGGTTTGGGGAAACATAAACGGATCACAAATCCAATTTTTATACTACATAAAAGAGCTATAAGATATACAGAGCTGATTATCATGAACCGACCAACATATTATTTAGAAACTCAGATGCTCTCATTGTTAGTTATTGTTATTATTGTTATTATATAAATAAAGAAATAATATGCTTCCAGACTGAATCCAGAAGTTGTTTGAAATTAGAGTGAGTCAGTATAAGCTAAGAGGAATGTGATTAAACAAGAAAAAGTGCCAAATTAACAGAGCTGAAGGAGTACTCAAAATATTTGGGGAAACATTCCTGCTGTGAATGCACCCTTAATTTAGTTTCTGCTGGTGAATTCAGCATTGATATTTTGGATACGTATGTTAAACAGTGGCCAGTTTAGTATATGCTTTGAGGAAAATTAGCCAAATGGTAATTATGTGACTTTTGGCCACTAGGGGGTAGAAGAACTCCAAAACAAGCTGATAGCCACACATCCCCGACATAATGATAAAGTTGTTACGGCTAACATGTTAGCAAACAGTTGTTTATTATTTACACTCACATTGAGCAGACATGTACTGTAGCGACTTTCGCAACATTTGTCAGGTTAAGCCATAAGCCTAATTTCTCTCTGGGGTCAGTGTCATCAAGATATTTAATTTGACACGTTTACTCAGTAATTTACCCAGAATTCATTGTGAATGAGTCCTGCTTTAGAAAGTCAAGATCTAGCCAGCTTTGTGCAGCAGATGAATCTGTGCGAAGTGTACCTTTGTGAAACCAGCCCTGAGACTGAACCTAACTGTAAAACCAAAACAATTAGGTTAAATATACTATATATAGTCATATCCCATGTAGTCATATGATTTCTGTCAATCAATGCAGGTTTAGGTATAATTTTGTGCCAGTTCCCATTTTATCTGTCATTACTTTTGTAGACATATTGACCTCTGTTGCTGGTTTGAGTTGAAACCTGTCGGGTTCAAGGTAGTATTTGTGGGTTTGGTGACTGGCTGCCGCTCAGCAGTGTTGCATATGTGTTTGCAGGGTGAAACTAGCCTGGTGCATCAGTGACCTTTGCCTGGACTAATCCATGCGGTGTTTCCCGAGGATTGCTTCCTGCAGGGGAAAGGGGTTAATCGTCATGCTTGGGGCAGATTTGTGACTGACTGGATTAAGTGGGGCTCAGTGTTGGACACTCCACTAATATCCGGTATCCATGCCCCTGCTGGCTGCTATGGAAGGACCGACTTACTGGCTGATTTATTCTCTGGCTGACTGATGAGTTGCTTGCTGGGTCACTGACTGACTTATTTTCGGATTGACGAAGTGGACGACTGGCTGATCCAGTGATGATGGAGTAGTTGAGTGTCAGGCTGACAAAAGCTGACCCACTTGGTGTCAAATGAGAAATGCAGAAAGAATACGCTTTTTATTTCTCTCTCTGAGTCGAGCCCTATGTACTCTGTACTCAGTGTTAAAACCCTTGTTATATTTGGAGTGTCAATGTTGATTTAGTACTTTACAGCAGTTCCCACTCCCTTGTCCCACTTTGTGCGTCAATGATTAGCTAAGACTGCTCAGTATTTTTAGGCTGAATGACTGGTGGAATGAACTCTACTGGCATTTTTTGACTGTTTTTTTAGCTCCTACTTCAGAGTAGGTACTTTACCAGCACAAGAGAAACCTTGAGTGATGTTAGTGGTATGTGAGCCAATGCAGCACCTGCATTCGCCATCTTTAAAAACCAGTGCAACAGCTTGTAACGGTAACCTTAAATAATTGACCAAAACATGGACAAAATGACCGACCGTGAAGTCCAAGCTTTATTGAGCGGACATGTGACGGGGAAAATACAGCGAGATTTTAACTCATCAAAGAGAAATCTTGTGTGACGTTGTGAGTGAGGCTGCTGTACCAACCGCTGACCGGTAAATCACTGCTTGAGCTGTTAAACATTTGTGTGTTTAGTTCTCAGTGGGATCGGCAGTATTAGCACCAGCTGGACAGTGAAGCATTAATTTATAGTTTCACTACTTGGCTTGCAATTAACATGGCTTTAAGTCAACTGACATCCAGCTCAGACGCCATCAACAAAACGACATGTTTTTTTTTGGATATTATTTCATTTTTGTGGGTTTCAGGAATGATTGACAGGATGTACAGTATATTATATTACTGCCAGCCTCAGAAATTAGCACGGGCAAAGGGCAAAAATGTCTTGCTTGCCCCTAAAAACTGTGATCAAGGGGCAAAGACTGCCCCCAAGATTTTGAGAAAAAGAGAGGATATTTATCAGTTTTGGCCAATATCCTAACCCTACATTAAAACATAATTTTATTTTCATTCAGTTCATTTAATTTCCATTTCGGTCTCTAACACACTCACACAAATAGAACTGTTGTTTATGCTACTGTTACGATCCGTGTAGAGGCCAGGCAATCCTACACCTTGCTGCTGCGACGGAGCGCTACCTCCAAAGAAAGCAATGCTAAATTGTCACCAACGCCACCCCCAGCAAATAACTGCGGGTTCAGACAGGAGGGGGACACACTTCCTTTTGGTGCCGATGTTAAGCAGTTGGGGTGTTCAGACAGAACGCAGCGCTCTATGAAGCTCCGTGGCCGGCTTGTGCTCTGCTTGCCAACACCAACCCCCCCCCCCCATTTGTTTTAATTTTTTACTTCACTACAGCTCAGTGAAGTCAAGATTACACAGAAACATTGCCACAAACAGTGAAAGGAGTCTTGTTGGATTATGTGACTGTGTGAGAGGTCAAGTGATCAATCTATCTTTTTTCTTAAGAAGGAAACACCCTGATATCTGAAATACAGTGTGCAGAAAACACCAGGTTATTCAAAAAAGCACAAGTATTATCTGTATATGAAGAGAGGAAAACACTGTGTTGGCAATTAATGTGTTTATTATCATCCTGTTTCTGTGTTAAAAATTTTCTTTTCGGGTCTTAAGTTTTCATTTACATTAACTCTCAACAATCTCTTTTCACTGTACCGAGAAGCCGAAGTTACACAACGATATGACCTCCACTGTGTGGACTGTATATATACTGTATATTGTCTGGTCTGTGAAAGTTTAGTTTCCATGGTGATAATTCAGAATATGTTGTTGATCCAGGTACACACACACACACACACACAGTTACAGATACAGTATGTAACCGACTCCACCACCTCTGTCAATGTTGCCTGATGCTTGTGATTCATCAGTTTTGTTGTGCCGTTTGCGTGGCTTCAAAACTCTTTGGTTTTCACTGTTTTTTGTGCAACTTAACACTTAACACACAGCATGTGTCATTCTGTAAACCAGATGGATAAACACGCAGTTAAGCAGCCAGAGAGTCATACCACTGGCCAGTCGGCTAAACACAAGCATTAATCGTTCAGTCTATATGCAGGTGTCTGAAAATAGTGATAATTTTGATAATATAGTGAATTTACAATGACACAGAAAAGAAGCAAATCCTCATATTTGAGAAGCTAGAACATTAGATATTTAGCATATTTTGGCTTGATAAATGACATAAACAATTGGCATTTTCTAACTGTTAAAAGGTTAAATGTAGCCCACCATCATTTTTGCAACCAGTTAATGATGTATTCAGAGTATTAAACACGCACATTTTCTAAACAGTGGCCATTTTTAAAATTACCATTCCAGCATTATGTTGACTTTGTTTTTTGTTGTCCTCGTGTGTGTGTGTGTGTAATGTTACACCTGTGAACCCATCAGATCTTTAAACCCAGAGTTCACTCACAGAGCAGGCAGGACCGCACCAAATGAGCTCTGTGGAGAGATGGCATGTTCATAGCCTGCAGCTACAGAACACACACACGTACAGAGGCCAGGAGGCTTGTATATCCACATGCACGCTGAAGACACTTTTTCTCTCAGACACACGTGGACCTACAGGCTATAATATGAATAACTCAGTTGCACTGCAGACATCAATATTTCCTGTGGGGTTTGCACACGGACGCTGTGATGCAGCAACAATATTAAAGTCAAAATACTTAACAGTCTAATCTAACCTCTAATCATGCAGCGATACCAACACTTCTCAATCACACTTATTATTTATGCACTGCAATAGTTTCACAATAACAACAATAATAATATATTTTATTTGTAAAGCGCTTTTCTAGAGCCAAATCACCAGGTACAGAAAAAACATTCGGCGTAAAAGCACATAACATTATAGGAACATACAGTGGCAAACCACAAGATTTATAACAGGTGTTGTTTAACCCTTGTGCTACCTTGCCGGGTCATATTGACCCAGTGGCCCATTGTCTTGACCCATTGTCTTCTCCACAGGGTAGCACAAGGGTTAAAGCAGGATTTAAAAGGTGTCTTTTAAAAAGTTTCTTAAGACTAAGGAGACTGAGTGCAATCTGAGCTCTTCAGGCAGAGCATTCCAGAGTCGGATCACATTTGGTACATTTTCACCTTCATTCATTCTTTCTTTCATTAATTAATTTTCTCGTTAAAAAATCTGTCTTTTTTAGTTAAACCAGGAAGCGGGCTTATCTGAGTTGCAGTTGTTTGAATCCCAGAATTAAAAACAAATAGGATAGACAATAGGCAAATCAGGGCTGGATTCTTGCGAGATCACAAGATCCAGCTGGTAATGGATTTGGGCAGCAGGCCAGCATGTGATAATGACAGCACCTTCAGGCTGGTTTGCCAACTGCCACAGATGATAAATACAGAGCATGAAGTATGGTTATTTTAAACCATTTCTTAATTGAATTTACAGAACTATTACTGTATTATAATATGTGATGCATATGTGACTTTAAGCAAGGTCACATGTCTTAAGATGCCTCAGTGAAGCTGACAGATATATTAGATGGATAAATATATGATACGTGGATATTTGTTTTTAGCAGCAAAGAACATGATCTCAGCGGCTGACAGTAAAACATTGTACAGGGTGAACAGATGTGGAGATGAAACTTCGTCCTGATGCACTCTTTGACCTGTAAAATTAGATTTTGGTTACTTCCAAGTGGATATTTGGTTTCACATTAATAAGCAGAAAGAGGAAGCGAAGGAGAGAGCGATATATTTATAACGCCGTGCCTTCAGGTCTGGGACTTTTTTTTGGTGATCAAGTGCATCTCAGTGTATTAACTTGTGTACTGACTATTTTTTTAATTGTCGCTTTTTTAAACTGGTTTCTGATGATCAGTGAACAGTGCACTCACTTGTTTGTACAAAATCTGTGTTTTTGTGGTAAGTGGAGTAGTTAAAGGAGTAAGATTAAAAAATATATATATATATTTCAACCTGGCATATAAATGTGTCTTTGCGCTCTCCCCCTCTGTTGTAGCATTTGTCTGTTTGTCTGACTGAAAGTAGCCCCCCTGAAATATTCAGGAATTTGCCTTTTAATTTTATACAAAGTTTTACTCAAAATATAATCAATAGTCTTCTCAGTCTCCTGTGTGAATATGGGATCTTGTAGTATGTCTCAGAATATTATGTATGACATGTTTTCCTGTTGTTCCAGATTTATTTATTTGCTTTCTGGATTTATGTATGGAAGTCTGTCCCAATAGCATACAAAAGTGCAATGTTTTCCTGTATCCTGGAAACAATAATATATGTATCCCATGTGCCAAGTCAAAATGAATCCAATACAATTCTGAAAAGAATAAACAATTAAAGCCCACTGCAAAACACACACAAGCAATGACCAAAACTAAACATTAATATGACTTAATATCATATGTCAATGATTAGATCTCTTTACATTTTCTTAATTTCAGGGAGTTCAAAATCAGAAACACAAGCGCTACTTCTCTCAGAGGGTCAGTCATGTTGAAGAAAGTAAGAACACATGAAGAGTCACGGTGTCTCGCTGGTTTCAACATCCTCAACATCCAGTCAGCCTCAACCTTCAGTGAACAGATTCATGTTGCCAACAGTAGATATCACAGTACGTGTGTCATCCTTCTGACACACACACACACACACACACACACACACACACACACACAAACACAAAAGTGCTTATTTAATATCAAGACAAGCTGTGTGTGGAGATGATCCTCTCTCTGACATCTGTGGCTGTGCTTTCCTCTTGGTCATTTTGTTTTTGGCTGCTCAGCACTGACCACACACACACACACACACACACACACACACACACACACACACACACACACACACAGTGAGCTGAGCGTGTTCTGATTATTCTAAACCACAAGACGAGGTGGAGCGTTTATGGTGTGTGTGTGTTGTGCTGAGGGTGTGTAATTGTAGCGGTGCCCGGCTGTCTGTGGTTATATTTCTGCCAGCCCCTCCTTGTAGTTAGGCCAGATAAGATGTTCTGTGGGTTTAGAGTTAAGATTTAATTTGCAATGAGACATTTATTATTTATTGCACTAAAATGATACCCACCCCCCCTACCCCCCCACCACCACCACCACACACACACACACACACACACACACACACACACACACACACACAATCCCCAGAACATCTATTGGATGAAGGAGCTTAAACAAATTATGACAGGGGATCTTCCTCGCCGATTGACCTTTGCTGACCTCTTATATTGCTGATATTTATTACTGTCCTTTCTTCAGATAACACTGTGCCTACATTGCGAGTTGTGTGTGTGAGAGAGAGGGGGTTTGTAAATCCTGGAGTGGAAGCAGTCAGGCAGCTGGTCATAAATGCCAGCACTATAAGATTTCCACATAAAGAAAAGAGGTGCAACAGCCTCTCTATCCTTTTTCAACTCCCCCGTTGCTCCACTCCCAACCCCTCCTCCCACTGCTTCCTCCACCATGGACCCCACCCCACCCCTCTACTCTCCCCCCTGCTGCCATTCCACTCGTGATCTGGGGAGATGTTATCGCTCCATTTAAGAAAAGGAACAAACAAGATTATACTGTAAGTTATCCACGATTATGGCCACAAATCTGCTGCTGGAGCGAGGGCAGGGGGGGAGGGAGGGGGTGGGCAAGTGAAAGATGATAAAGTAAACTGAGTTGCTTTTCTTTTTCCTCTCAGTCCATCTCCTCTTATCCACCACAAACAGATTTATGGGATAAAGAAGAAGAGGCTTTTGTGGACAGTATGTCTTTCAAAAACAGTCAGGCCTTCTGGGAGGAGGAGAAAAAAAATGTGACAATGACATATGTCTTCAACAGCTTGCGCCTTTTTCTGTCTTATTGTGTGTGTGTGTGTGTGTGTGTGTGTGTGTGTGTGTGTGCCTGCCTATGACATAATCCCTCACGCAGAGTCAACACTGTGGCGAGCACTTCTTAAATACACACAACCTGACTGAAAGGAGAAGGAAAAATGAATAAAAATGTCAACCTCTCAGATTGTAAATTGAAAGGCCATTGTAAAGGCACTCCGTCAGACGTGCTCCCACGTCTCTGGAACGACACACAGTTTACATCTGCGCCTCCTTGCTTCTGACTGCGGCTCATCACAAAAACGACAGAGCAGAAAAGAAAAAAAAACGACGACACCTAGAAGTCTATTCATGTCATACAGTAGAGCGAGGGGGCTTTTTCCACGTCTCCTCTGCAGCTACAACCATCAATTTAGCTCTGTGGTGGCCAGTCAGCCCCTCTCTGTCCCAGCTGTGTTTGACACTATTTATCTGCTCTAGTGAAGCAGATCATTTTTGATTATTAACCTCCCACCCAAAAAAAGAAAAGCTCCCCCGATAAAAAGGTTAAGGCGCAAAATGACAACCTCACACGGTCCCCACCCGGGCAATCAAACACTTGACTGTTACAGCTGCAGAGCCACTCCATCAAATTTTCCTTTCAAAGCGTACACACACACACACACACACATGTGAACACATGCACTTGAACCCTCTCTTTCTCACCCCGTCCCTCATCATGTTTGCACCCCAGCATCTTCAACCTTTTTTTCCCTTCTTCGTCCGACTCCCTCTCCATCTCCATTGTTTTCTTGCTATCTTTTCATTTGTCTCTCAATCTAATCTTTGTCTTTCTCTCTTTCTCTCTCCTTCCCTCGCCACCCTCTGTCTTCATCTCTCGCTCGTCTCTCTCAGTCCATGTGTGCTCCCTGCCCATTAAATTACAGTCCTCTCTAATAAAAGGTTGAACTTTCTTTACCCACTCATGTGGATGAAGAATCTGCCAGTTTCCTGCTGTTCCAAATTCCTGCCTCAGAATATTGAACTCACACACACACACACACACACGCAGATGCACACATACACACACACACACACACGCAGATGCACACATACACACACACACACACACACACACACACACACAAAGGCACGCGCACACACGGAACAGTAAGAACAGTGAAGACCCGGCTATGCCTCATCATTAACATTTATCTTTCTCACTTAAAGTGTCACACATGCTATCATACAAACGCTCTCTCTCTCTCTCTCTCACACACACACACACACACACGTATGCATACACACTGGTGATGTATTTGTCAACCCCTTTCACCCTGCTGTTTCAAACCTGTCTCCCTGACATCTCTATTCCATACACACCGGTGCCATTACGCCTGCCCAGCCAATAAATTAAGCCCATTTACTCTTCTGAATTATGTTATGTTTATTGATGCTCGTATAATTTAATTTCACACAAATTCCATTAAAGATGATGCTCTCTGTCACAGAGCAGCACTTCCAGGAGAGGGGAATCTAATCGGGTTATAATGGATTGGAGACATGCATTACAGTTGGGACACACACGCAGCGCGCACCCACGCACACAATTGTCATCTTAATAATGCAGAGTCAAGCAAACGGATCAATGGTCGCCGCGACGATGCAGTCAAACTGCACTAAGTGACAGGAAGCTTTCAGAGCTCACTATCAAAAGGAAGTCATCTCTGGGGGATCGTACTGTCTTCTGGCCCTGTGGGGTATAAAACATGTCACCCTCAGTTACACAGCTGTGTCAAAGGTAACACAGAACTTCACTCTGAAATACTACATTTGAGAACCCTGTTTTACGCCCTGTAAAAATGTGATACAAAAAGTGTAAGCCTAATATTTGTATGAAATTCCATAAGGGTTGCCCACTTCACTTAATGAAAATCTTAATGAGAATTAAATTAATAATCTGCCAGAATGTGGATGGAAAAGATCTCTTTTATACACACTTTTCAATGTGGCTCAGTTGGCTGAGGCCACGTCATATTTGTCAACCATTGTACTATCGCCAATGAAAATCACAAAATAGTTACAGATTTGACTTCTGACTTCAGATCTCTATCTGCACTAGCACAAACTTGCAAATGACTACAGGTTTGGGAGATGTGTCTTGTTGATGACTACAACACACAAACATGTGTATGGAACCTTTGAATGTTTTTCTTAATTAACTGAAAATAAAGGGATGTCTGTAAAGAAAATGGCTCCTGTAGAAAGCTTCAGGCTCTCCCTCTCTCTCTTTCTCTCTCTGACTCTCTCTGCCAATCCTCTGCGTTGATGTGTGTCATATGTTACAAATAGATGTGCAATGCCCACTGGGAAGTAGGAAGACAGAAAGGTAGCATTGGCTTGGTCAGCCTAACAGTCGGTAATGGATGAAGTCAAGCAAAAACTTACAAAAGGGGAGTTTCTTAAAATCCTCAATGATTCTGAGAATTAAGGAAACATTATGACCTTTTTGTGACAAGAGACAAAAATCTCACTGGCTATGTACAGTGTAGAGATTGCAATGCTTTTGGGTCTGAAAGGTCTGAAAGGCCTGGGTACAGGCCGCGTTCGGGTCTCAGTCTAGGCCTGTGCAGAACTCTATTTGTGTGTATGTGTGCTTTATACTTGGCATTTCATGGCATTTCATTTCAGATAAATAAGGTGAATTAAGTATCCATTAGTGGGGGCCTTTATTGTAAGATACTTTTTGCCTACTAAAGATCTAATAATACTAATACAATGATTATTAGAACTAAAAACACATATTATAGAACATAGCTGACATCAGATTTCTTCTTGTACATATTGACTGACATTCCAAATGTAGGATCAAATGCATTTATCATATTGTTTTATTGGTTTAATGCCCTTACAAATTACAAATTTGCAGCACTAGTTGTTGTTTCTTGCAGCTGTTTTGACCTTTGAATATTATTCACTGCAGTGATGCCATGCATTCATGTATTCATGTCTGATGAATATAGTAGTGAGTTGTTGATATGTTAATAAATCTGAAATCTTTTCTATGTTTCTTGTAACATAAAATGTGGGTTGCATATCCCTTATTAGAGAACTAACCGCTGATTCCCATCATGCAACAATTAAAACTGAATAATAACTGCAATTAACAGCTAGTTGACAATTCTGACATCCTGGAGCTTCACGTCCGCCACTCCTGAGTCATTGCCCCGAACCATAATCTTCCACAACACTTCATGGTTCGCCTTTCTTTGTCATGACAATGAGTAAGAGCTTAGTCACAGCGAGCACTGAGACAAATAATGAAGATTTGTTTTGGTTTTGTTTAGAAGGCTAAGTGGAAAATGATTGGAGCCCATTTACGTTTTTTGACACCAGTGATGACTTCTTCATCTTTTCTTCTATACATATACAATTTAGTATATTACTTAGTTTGAGGAGATACTGTGCAAGAGTACCACCAATACGTGCAAAGACTGTCTTTGTGTTCTTAACTCCATTTTTCTCTTGCTTACACTTCCCTTGTAAAGTGACAGGCTTATTAAGAGTAAGTTTCTCCCACACCTCCCAATAAGCCATTTGTAAGGCTTGAGGTGGAGTTTATCAACGGACTGTAATAAGAGGCATGTAGCCTAGGTCCACTGTGGCTTTGTCTTCATTTACCTGCCTGTACATGTGTTGTATTCAGGATTAATTTGCTGCTTTGATGTATTAAAAAGAGCCAGAGGATTTCCAGTGGCATGCTCCCCAAGGTGGACGGCTTTAAAAGGAGCTTTTTCTTCATTCCTGCACTTAGGTTTATTACAGATCCCCAGACTGTCCAATTTTAAAGAAATATGCCTCCAAAATAGCAGGATAATTGTTTTTACTTTCAGGCGATTCCTGCTAAGGAAAATCACACATGGCAACCAAGCTAGATTTTATGAAACCTGAGCAGTGGTGATGCATGAAGGGGAAGAGAATAGAATCAGTTTTTCATGTCCTTCTAGTTAACAAATGAGGTCTAATTCAAGGATTTAAGGATTCAACAGCCCAATGTCATTCCCTGTTGTCCCATCTCCACTGCCGTCATTGTCTAACATTGCATGCTAGCATCCCAAAGATTCCTGTCTGTGTAGCCCCATCGTGAAAATGATATTTGCAATTATTGCATGTCATTATAACTGCAATAACAGACACTAGGATGACTAAACAAGCAGCAATCCAAACATCCACTTATCTGTGTACATCTCTTGCAAAAAAGTTTACACAATTTCAAAACAAAAACATGGGCCGAAACATCCATAAACCGAATGTGATGACACATCAAACCGTACACCAAACAGAGCTGTTCTGTCGTACACTTCCTGTTGTTTTATTTTTCCAGTTCTGTGTTTATGAGAAGCAGACACAAAGACGAGGGGCATTCATAGCACTCCAGACAATATGTGGATAACCCTGGACACAAAGTAAGGGTTGACCGGTTTGTGTGTTTCTCATAGCTGAGTGACAAACCCAGCAACAAGAAATCCATGTTTTTACAGAACCATTCATCCTCATATTAAACTTGCTAGAAGCAGTGGTACCTTAAACCTTCACCCCCCCATGGGCAGTTAAGTTGGAAGGCTCCCACTTGCTAATGCAGTTCCCTGTCCACTTTCCAGAGGAACAGACAATTGTGCAGGACCTTAAAATCTTTATTGCTTCTGGGGAACACACGTGTGCATGTGTTAAAGAACGTACTTTAACACACTATAGGTTTTTGCTTAAATATGTGACATCAACAGTGGCCTTTAAAAAATCAGTCGGTCATTTGGTCAGTCAGTTGTTGTTTAGAGGGATATATTTATTAGAGTGAGCTGTGAAATCCATCCTCTGATTTTCTTTCACATCTATCCATCTATTCTGCACAGTGCACGGGAAACATCTCAGTGTATTATAATTTACTTTGATGAACCCACTTTTCCTCACCCTGCTGTGTTAACGTGTTGCATTCAGCTGTGGGTTTCATGAGTGGGTGCAGGCAGCAATAATGATGATGATAGTGGAGCAACATTTTTTCCCTGTAAACAACCAAGTCCTGTCACTCGCACAGAATGTAAAGTACTGCGTCTGGCTGCAATGCATTCTGGTCTACTGGGGCTATACCTGTGTTGACCTTTCAAACAACTGGATTCCTCCCAGTACAACTGGTCAGTAAAGACCCCCTTGCTGTAGTTCTGAGATGTTTACCACTGCTGTTGTCGATTTTCCTACAATAAAACCTCACTTGAGGTTAAGCAGTGACATCTTACTGACTACTCTGCAAGAAAATATAAATTCATAGTTCATAATTCAAGTATTTTGGGGTGAATCTAATTGTATGCTGCTAACCCACCTAAATGTATCTCGTTAATGTGCTCATGGCTAACGTTAGGAAGGGAGTGTGTTTTGCTGACGTATTTTAGTATCCCACTATGGTCTCCTATAATACAATCTTTTTCTGAAATGTTTACTCATTAAAAGATTATCTTTGGCATTAAATTAAGATTACAGTTTCACATTGGCATAATTTTTCAACATTTGCATCCTTTACTTTAACAGTTCCACTTTGATTTAGTGACTGCAATCTCTCTGAAAAACTGCAACAACTTCCTTTACAGCTGCCCAAACCCATATGAGAGAAGAGAGGAGTTGATAAAAATGTTGATTAGCTCATCTTAGAGGCCTTTAGTTATTACTGTGCCCTGGCTGCAACAAGCTTTATGAACAGCAGTAAGGCTGTCAGGCAACTAAGAGTACAGGCTGTGCACATGGATGTATAAAAAGAAGTGGATACAAAGTGCATGAAGCCAAAAAAGTTCAACTTTGCGGGTTTAAAATTAAAACTCTGGATTCAACTATTAGTGAATTTTACAACTTTTAGAGCACAACGATTTAAATAAGGGTTATTTAAGTGTTTGTACTGGGAAGTTGATGAACCTAATAAAAATAATCTGCTGATTTACAGACTTCTCTTTCACAATGTAAGTCTATGAAAAAAAGTATTTTGGGGTTAGACCTAGAAGTTGTAATTACACGGTTTGGCCACTATGTCAGACTGGCTTCAAAGTCGGGTGCACTTCCTGGGGGCATGGCCATGCTTTCTTCTTTTCATTTGCAAAAGATATTTTGCTGCAAAGATGCTTGAATTATCCATTAGTCAATGAAAATATGCAGTGATGTTAGTGAAGATGCATATACATGATGATTTTTGTTTGTATTGTGTCATACTACCAGTAGGGTAAGCATGATAACCAACATAATTTGCTATTCGTTAGATTATTATATGAAGTATAATATATTTTTTGTGTGTCTCTTGCATTTTCAGTCAAAAAATCTTGGTAAATACAGCCAGTATATAGGTTCAGGTAGGTTTATCAACCTCTATCAACTAGTCCTCATCTGCCAGGGAAATGGTTAAACTCAACAAACACAAACCTTTGTGCTGCCATAATTTTTACCCAACAACTCACAGGTCAAACACTGTACACCATTTTTCCAGCAGGTCATCTGTAACTAGTACACATCCATATTTAGGCACTATTAGCTCACCAGTCACAGTGGGTCAACGTCAATACGCCTGGCATGCTCTCATTTAACAGATGTTATGTGTTGTCCTACGTGCCCACGTGCCTTGCTTTATGCTTTATGCACTAGTGGACACAGATGCCTGTCGCTATGGTAACTTCATTCATCTGCAAATCTCACCGGAAATCGTATCTAACCCCCCACTTTTCCACCACCACCATCCCAATCAAACCTAATTATACCATATTGCTTTTCTTGTCCAACAATAAGGAAGGTTGCTGGGGGTGGGTGAGAGGGAGAGATTTAATGTAATTATTGAGACACTTCTTTCTCTGCTCCACGTGGCAAGAGTGAGATGTGCCGTGATGGACGCTACTTGTCAAAATGCCTATTGATGAAGCGCAAAAACCCAATTTGCAGTCATAAGGCAACTACCTTCCAATTATGTTAGTGCCAGAGCATTCCTCAAGCCCAGCAACTCCAATCCTTCTCTCTTTTCTGAGTGGCTAGACCATTGCCCTTGGCAGACAGGTACCAAATGGGCTGCTCTCTGCATGCTGCCTTTAATGTTTTATTGATTTGCTTAGCATACGCCCCGATTCAACTCACACACTCCAACACTATTGCCCTTTGTACTCCCAGCCTGACCTGCCCCACATGAAAATTACGTTATTGAAATATGTTAAATGTGTCACCCCCCTCTCTGCGAGAAAATATCTCACCTATTGATGGATCTTTCGGGGGCTAGCAGATTGGTAATATTAAATCCCCACCAGCTTAATGACTTCTATTACTACAATTCCATCAGCCCCTCAACCAATCAATCATATGAACTAGGTAACATATCAAAGCCATGAATAAAATCAAATGGGGATTAGAAGATATATTTTCCAATTTTCATGTCAGATACAAAAAAAAGTATGAGAAGTGGGCAAGATAGAGCACTCAAGAGTAAATCTGCTTGCCATGGAGAAAGAGAAATGGGACAAACATTTGAAAAGAGAGTTGTGAGATTAATGACCAAAGAAAATGTCGCCCGTACAACAAAGAACTCGGAGTAACCACACTGAGTCTTCAATTTTCTCGTCCCACTTAATAAGAGAGCTCACAATCATCATTCAGTTGACTACAGGGGATCCAATTACCTCGATCTAAAGATGGTATCATTGAGCAACAGAACCACACAAATATTTCTCTCTCAATCCCATTATAAGTAAGAATAATGATTAAATCTAACTTTTCTTTTGACCTGTGAGCCCAGAGACTTTACACCCATTTAGCAGAGGATACTTGCATGCATGGGAATATGCCTGTGTATGCTCGTGTGTGTATGCCTGTGTGTGTGCTTGTGTGCATCCATGCTCACATGTTAATGATGAATACGTGTCTGCCATGTCCTCAGACTCCCCGAGCAGAGGAAGGGAACCTCAGACAGAATACACAACAGGGACAGACACTGCTTATTCCCAGACAATGTCAATAGCTCAAGGGTAAAATCATTTGTCACCGCAGCGAAATCCCTCTAAATGTATACATTTATTATTGTCGCTCTTTAATTGATCGCAGGGCGCCAAGAGAAATACCAAGGGTCTGTAATACTCGCCTATCTCATTTACAAATCACACTTCGCAAAGCTTCAAGGACATGCTGGGCTCCTCTAAGAGAAAAAGGGAAGGAATATCTGTTTCTAGACTTCAATATTGCCAAGTTACACATTAATCTGGCTGTCCTATCTTAAGCAAGATGCATCACAGGGCACTTGGATAAAAGATGATTAAGTTATAACAACATCTGTAATGTCAGATCTTTGTTTCATTCATATCTCTGGGAAAAATGACAAACCACATGTTTATTTAATGAAAATATCAATATCATCTGAGAAGATTTTAGCTTATTACATGATTATATTAAATAAGTTACTCAACATGCAATTCTCCATACATATTTTAACTGAGCACGTTTTCACGGGCTTCAGTCGTACCATTCTCACGTTACTGTGACTTTCCTGTGATTCATAAGTCTCTCTTCCAATGATGCAAAACTGCAGAGTGGAGGCTTGCCAGTACAAATGTTAAAAAACGAATCTGAATATCAGATGCAGTTAGTGAAGGGAACTAAAAGGTGCTATGTTTACTGGTGTTGGTTCTAAACCTAACTGTAAAATAGAGTTAAAACTCCTAATGGTAGAAATTTGAAGAAAAAAGAAAAAGCAAGACAAATGAGTTGTTCCATTTGGCTGTTGTTGGCATATCAAAAAAGAAAAGATGCAATGAAGGCAGGATTTTTCAAATAGATGGTGACGTTGTGGTATCTGCTTTTGCTTCACCTGCAGTGTATAAAGCATTAACATCATGCAGCCACTCACAGTTACATGTCCCCACTCCACCAGAAAACCCAGAAAGAAAAGAAAACTGAGCGGAGGTGTCAGGGGTATGCCAGATCAGGGCTCTAGCTGCACTACCTCCCTCTCTCTGATATATATTGAGATTGTGTGACCTTGTGTAGGTTCCCCCCCTCCCCCATGCCTTAGAAATACAATTAAAAAAAACGAAGAAATAAAAAAGCCTCACTTAATGTGTTGTCACTTGTCATCTGTGGTTCTCACAATCATCAGCATAACTTCCTGCCCTGCATAAGGGGCCCCATTGTAAGAGGCTTCCATCAATCCACCCAGCGTTGCAGGGGTTAAATGCTCTAATTTTGTACAACTGTGCTGTTTTTTGATGTTACTATATCTGTCCATGTAGGAAGCTATCAATTGTAAAAGGCCAGCACCAACCCTACACTCAAAAATACAAGCACATAGACAAGCACATGCATATCATGCACTTTATTCTCATTGGGACCACCCAGGTATGAGAAGTAATTACTTCAACATCTTTGGGTTACATCAACATTCTCAACCCTCAGCTATACATCACCTTCATAGCTTGGCTTATTAAAGCCTGAGCTTCATATGGTAACCTCCAGCAAATAACATGTCATCCACGTTTCTGCATGTCCTGATTTATGATTGGTTGACTTGTCTGGTAGCATGTCCTTCCACTAACTGTACTCAACAACCAACCTGCCCATGTACTTGGAGTCATGTCAGCTCGCTTTTTTTCCCACTCTCACATTCCAAGAAATTACCGTCATATATAAACATTGCTGCAATTATCTCTTCCATTTGGCTGCACTGGTAATGTCTGTATAAAGCAATAATGTGTCTGACATGCAGCGTGTATGCCGACATCTGTTCATGAGCCACGCAGCGTCCCTTCCGATATTCACTTCCTATTGTGATCACTTCCAATTGATTCTTTATGAGTCATTTCAAATCTAATGGTTTGTGAGCGGCGCGGTGAAAAGAGGACCTCTGGGAGAAGGTAACCAGACTGACAGAGGGATCAGAGATGCGTCGTATACACAGCAGACCAAGGGGGCGAAAGCAGAACAAAGTGATCAACAATCTGTTGAAATTTGTGCATAAAAGACCACAATCACACAGCTCTCATCCATGATTATATTCTAAAGTGCCAATTATGTCGCGTCAGAAAACTACAGCAAGAGGTTGACACTCTACAATAAAGCAAATAATTTCCAGTTGGAGGAACAGAAAAACGTTAATATGAGGGGTGGAAGATGGGGTGAGGAGGATCTCAGTTAAAGGAAGTAGCTAATAAGGTTTAATGGTGCATGTCAGGAAGCCACAGTATGCAGGGGAAACACAGCTGGCTTCATTTTGTAAACTATTTGATATACACATCTATCCCGCTCACAATTATCAGCTGCTCTTAGGCCACTGGGGACAGTTTAGGAACTCCAATCAGGGACATTTTCTACCCACTCTTCAATTTTCAAGGAATGGGCATTAATATAATTCAGTGAGATTAGACAGGTGGAGTTGCACCCACTGCTCTTTTGGAAGATCTTTCTTCATGTAATGTCCAAGAATGCATCATCCTTTGAAGCAATGAGGTTTGCGAAATATGATGAAACATTCCAGCATTAAGGTAATAATGCACACACTTCAAAAGAGGCAAAGCAGTAAAACAGCAAGTCATCATAGAAAAGCATTTATTACTAAGTCCAACTGAAATAAAAATTAGATATCAGTATAAATCCTTTGTTGTTTGTGTTGACGTGTGTACTTATTTGGTAAAAAAATTGTAATTACCAAAGAGAGGACAAAGTGGAGAAGTTTCATTTATTTTTCTGCCATGATAGTGCCACATTGGTGTTTTTCAAGAAGTGTGAATTTCTTATTCTAAATGACAATACTGCTCATTTGATTGGTGCAGTATCTTTGTGAGCGGACAATACAAACATTTTGTAATATCACTTTCCAATTGTCAAAAGGCAGTTAACCACCTAGGGACAGAAGTTGTTAGCCTTTGCTCAGTCCCATCTGTGATTTCAGAAAAAAACTGATAGATAGAATTTCTGTTAAAAATAAGAGACCTGCCTAATGAGAAAACAGACACCTACTCCTGCAGAAGACACAATTTACAATGTTTTATAAAGCATATTCAACAATTCAAGTCCTTCAAATTAGAAGGCCTTTACACACAGAATCTTTTTTAAGACCTGAAGGAAGTCTGCACATGTATTTAAAACATATAAACACAATTGCTTTGCTTCCAAACGTCTGAACCTTTGTGTTTTTAGCGGAGTGTTCAACTTCCTCACAGAGGTCAAATAATTGTCAGTGTCACCAGTAGATTTAGAGATTGAAGCACCGGAGGATAAACCACTAGAGGGGACAAAGCTATATTCTCTGGCTGGTAGGATTTACACTGTACTGCAGCGAGGATAAGCCCATCATTAAATCATTATGATTGCAACCCTTTACTCCTGAGTTTTTTTTTTCCTTTTTTCTTTTTTTACCCACCACAGCATGTGAAAAGAGCACCCTGAACTTCAAAAATTGGATGTTGTCTAACAAGCCACTTGCATTTGATGGGCCTTATTTAAACTATTATGTTCTTGTGGTTTCCTGATCCTATTATAAATATTTGAAGGGAAGTATTTATCATTGAGATACTGTATATCAGCACAGATGGATTTCCTGTGCAAGCAAAGGTCAGTAATTTAGATGTATAAACATGTGAGTAGGGAACCCTCTGTGACTTGACCTGAAAATCATGGCAGTAATGACGAACAGGGTATGTGGCAGAGTTAGTGGGCCAAAGAATCCTGTTATATGGTTGGACTGAATACAGGTACACTCTTTTTACCTGGTGTTGGAGATTTGTGAAAAGGCACATCATTCTGCAATTAATCCCTTGTGTGTTGTCTTGAGACTCTCTTCTTCCTCCCTGTTTTCTCTCCCATCAGCTCTGAGGCAGCCTAAACAAGCGTTGAGGTGACGTGGCTTGCCACTGGTAACGCCAAGAGTTTATCACAGTGCGCAATGTGCAGGTGACAGTAATTATCAGCAGATGACAGTGGCAGTCCCCAATGTGGACCAGATGGTGATACAAGGCGTCATGCATGTACTGCTGCGGGGAGGTGAGGGCGTGGAGGAGGGTAGAAAAGACCAAGATAAAGGCAAGGGAAGGAAAAGTAAAGACACATTAGGGACAAAGCCTGCTCCCCATGTCGCAGAGTACAACCACGAAACAGAAGCCTCATTTTGAAACAGCAAGAAGTCAAAAGACGGAGAAACTGTAGGTGACGCTTTGGAGCAGCATGATGCAGATAACACTGGTTGCTTTGAGAGAGTTTGCTGTTGTAAAGCTGCCAGCATCCTGTGCATCCTGCTTGCCCTGTTAGGGCCATGTGCCCTGCACGCCACGTTAGCTTTCAAAGCCTGTGCACACAGTGTGTAAACTCTATTTTTGGGGTAAACGCTTGCATATACAATCACAAATGCAAAGCGCAGCAGCGACAGTCACGGCCACTCAGGCAGATATGTGATCAAAAACCACACAGAGTTGCAATCACTGTTTGAAGTCACTGGGGGTTGTAAGGAACATTAACAGTTGCTGATATTCTGCTGCAGTCACAGATAACAGGATGTGGTTTTGCTTTGCTTTCTGTGTGGAGTTTATGTGTTTGCCTTGAGCACTCCAGGGCTTCCTTTACAGCCAGTTGACTCAAAATTTCCATAAATATGAACTTGAGTGTTTGGTCTATGTTTGTTGGTCTTGTGACAGACAGGGTGTCTCACTGAGTTCCCACCTAATGCATGCTGGGAGAGACTCAACTGCCACCTGACACCCAAAGAAGATTTTCACATGTAGGGAAAATAAAGGAATTGTTCTACTTTGGAAGGTCAATTTACCAGAGATTATATTCTCTGATAGCAGCAACACACTGGCCCAGCTGCACAAGCCACTTGTGCTGACACCTTACCTTAGACAGTAAAACTGGTCAGCCCTCACAGCAGGAGGCACTAATGATCAAGATATAAACTACTGTCATCTCGGCGGTGAGATAAAAGTAAAGGTGCGCCATTCTGTTCCATGCAGATAACCCATAAGTGAACACAATAAAGCTGAATAAAATGACAGCCAAAATCTTTAAATAATATTGTATAAAAGGTGTGACTGTAAATGTCTAACACCCAACTATATGTCTGCCATTGCCATGCATGGAACTGTACACCAAATAAAAAATGTGATACTGTGACTGTCCTTTCCATGGGATTAGGTGTCTCGTTAAATGCCACTCGAAAGCCCCATTAGTTCATTTCCCTCTTGGTTAATTAACAGCTGCCCCTGACCTTTCCAATGGATAGGGGCAACTTTATCTTAAAAGTCAAGGTTACGAAACTATGTATCAAAGCAGATTGATTACTGATCACTGGACTGAAGGAGAGAACCTTTGGCTAACTGCTCTGACTCCAGTCACTCAGGTGTAGGAGAGTGGAATATGAGAAAACTAATGAGGAAAGATGTAAGATATCAAACTAAAAGCAAATACTGCACTGTCTTGGTGACCTGTGTGGACTTGATTTAATGAGTGAAGTGGAAAGGGGGCGGACAAAATATTTGAAATGTGTATACAATTTTTTTTTTCAATATTTGACCATCTTTTTATTTATAGTCTTAAATAAAAGAATGGTACAACTCACTTTACTTAACACAAGCTCTTATATGCACACAATAATCAGATGTGTGCTTTTCTTTTACTTAAGTTTATATGAAAACAATGCTGAAAGAAAGTACATGTAATAGATTTAAGACTACATTTATACATTTTTATTCATATGGAAATCAGATTTGGAGAAATGTAGTGCACCAAAGTATTAAAAATCAGTGCCCTTGCAAATATCTGTATAACTACCACATTTGAATCTTTTTGCAGTGTAGGCCACAGTGTATAGGGGCATTATCATCTAGGAAAATGGTCACATCATGAGAGAACATTGGTTGTACCCTAGGGTGCTCTTGGTCCTGTAGAATGGACTTGTACTCCTCTGCCATTATACAGCCATTATGATGCAGAGAAGCACTCATCAGACCTAATGAACACCAGTCGATTATTAGATTACATATCCACTTCCATGCTGAACAGTTAGAGACAGAAAAGTTGAGAGCTTTCTGTCTGGCAAGGTTGTTCAGATTGGTTAATAACCTTTGAGATTTTGCAGTTTTCCTGGCGTATGCATGTGCAGTGATCAACATCTTGGCCTCTATGTAGCTCTCTTAGTATCTTAAAGGGGCACTCCTTTGTTTCTATACTTAAAGATAAGTTTACTTGTCATAAGAAGTAGTTTTCAGAAAGGTTGTGGAAACCGCTGTACAGCATATTCTTCTGTGGAAGAAGAAGGAGAAGTGGAAACATTTTGTGAAGTCTGACGATGTCATTAGGGTTATCTTCAGACTTCAAATAGTGTGCCACAAACTGGAGATGGGAAGTTTGAAAGATGTGGTGCTTACCACGTAAATCTGTACTTTTTGCTTGCAGTCTGAATAATATTGTCAGGACCCGTCAGTTATGTTAAGTTATGTTTTTGGTGTTTTGTTTGTTTTGGTTCATTTCCGGTTTTATTTTGTAGCACTGCAGGGTTTCTCTCTGCTAGTTTTTGGTTCTTCCTGTGAACAAGCACTGATGGGCCTGATTGCCTGATAATTCTCAGCCTTGTCTCAAGCCCAGAAGGTTTTTTAGCTTATGTGTTTCTCCCAGTCCGCTGCCAGTTTGTTTTGATCTTGTTAGTAGCCACAACTCTGCGCCACCCAGTCGGAGAACTTTAAATGTCCAGACCGTATGAATAGTTAAAATACATTTTCTCCATAGTAAAGCGTTTTTTCTTGGCTGTCTCTACAGCTTTTTGTTTTTGGAATTCTGTGGTGTAACATCGAATAAAAGAGTGATTTTCTGTTGCATATCGTCCGCGTCTGAGTCCTCTATCTACCCGGCGTCCCGAGCCCTGACAAATATGACGCAAAGCACGTCACAGTATGTTATTATGGGAAATGTAGGATCTTGTGTTTTTGGAGCTTAGCTTAATTAACAAATTTTGTCCATTTAATTTTTAATCTGTTTTATGCAAACCCCTCTACTTTATGGAAGTGCAATACTAAATTGCTGTTCTTTCATAATCCAGGTAATCTAGGTAATAGACACACTTCTGTTAGTGTTCAGCTTTATATGACTGATTTAAGTGATTTAAGTCACCTAACTTAACTCAAGGTCCACTTACTAGCTTTTTCAAGAGCTGTCAACCACATCTCATGGTCTTCAACAGTGGAAGATTTTGGCTCAGTTGTCATGTCATGTTTTTTGTCATATTTGTACTTCAAATGTACCTCTTTATCCTGTGATGTTTCCATTATTTTGTCCAGCCTCTACTTAAAAATGTTTCACATCACAGCTTTCTACCGTTCTCTCCCTGACCTGGAACAGCCCTCCCTCTCCATACACTCAATGTAAGAATAAACAGTGATGGATGAAGCACGCCGTGTCTGCATCATCCATACAAGTCGCTTTTAAAGCAAGACTCTGATCCCTATTCATTACGTCAAAGTGTAGAAGAAACGTTTCTATTACCACACCAGATGTCCAAATCAGCCGTGTTGTTTCAGTGCTTACTGTGCCCAGCCTCCCCGTCCCACCGTTTATTTACGTAGGGGAGCTCTACTGGCCGGGGGGGAGTCCTGGCTAATTGTGAGCAGCTGTAATATCACAGAGCCATCATTAAGAGGGCAACGGTTTTGCCCACGAATTCATAATCCAGCCTGAAATGGAATAGCAGCAACGTCCGCCGACCGCTACTGAATTACCAGATTGTTAGTGTGCCCTAATTTTTACACTTTGTTTATGAAAGACTAAACCGCTCAACATGATTAGCACCCACAACAGTGTGATAGGGTGGGGGGGGAACTGCACCATCAGAGAGATGTTCAAGCTAAGGAGTGAATAAATAAGGACCGTGTGTAAAAGGATTTTGTGATGTAGCCTTCAACAGGTGGTTGAAAACTGAATATAAAACCGAAGCAATGTTAAGTGGGATCACTCAATTTATCAAACCAAGAAATCACACCTTAAAACGGATGCAAAAACATTAAATTATCTAGTTTAAGAGTCTGATTTAATAAGTAAATCAAACACTTGTAAAATCATAAGATGCTCAGATGTGTTGATGTATGCTGCAGTAACATGAAGAGAATAACCTGGAAAACCCCAGCTTGGTTCACTCCCTGGAATTTCAGCTGTTTATAGAACAAACCTGAAAATAGAATGATGAAATATAGACAAAAAATGTCACAATAGCCTTCAATTCATTTACTAACGCTGTTTACACGAGCATTGGCAGAGTGCTTTGGGTGCCCTTTTTGTCATATATCCTTGTTGATATTTGAATTTGTCAGTGCATGTCAGGACTCCAAAATGTTTTCATAATCTGGTTTTATTATAAGCAACACTGGCCAATGTTGAAAAATGAAGTCAAAAAGACAACAACGCGACCACCGCGGCCATCCGCTCGGCAGGCCGGACCAAAGTGGACCACACACAGTGTTTCAGCAAAGCTTTGCATAAAGAAGATATTAGAATACAAGCAAACTGCAAACAAGCCACTCAGCACACTCTCTGTGCACGTTTCGATTTTGATAAACAACGGCGTCATTGCAATAGCGTGACTGCAAACGCATCTTTTGAATTTAGGCTTTTTGGTAGTGCATGTAGACAACAACAAACTCTGGTTTGCAGAACATCTTCACATCCTGTATTTCAAAGTGTGTTTTGTGAATGCTGTCTGTGTTTGTGTGTGAGAGAGACAAAAAAGGGGGAAAAAGTGAAGCAGAGACATAAAAGGTTTCAATTCAAATAAATATTTAGAGAGACCTATTTGAAAATATGTTGTACTGATAAATAATGTAAGTGGTCTGCTGTGATGCTTTAGTTTTGAAATCATGGGAATTAAATTTCTGGTGCCGTCTCTTCTTCATAATTCCGGTGCTGATGAATAACCACTGAGTCAGGTATGTATTGAGGAATCACCTCACTTTTCCAGTCACACGTAAGATATATGCCTCTTGTCTGTTTATGCCGGAGGTTTATGCAGCCAGACAAACAGGGTTATTTTAAGAGGACCCTTCTCCATTTTCATGAGAGAGCATTATGCAGATCATCATCTTTATCAGCGTCCTGATCTGAAATCAGCCCCCCTCATTACCGGAGCTTAGCTGAGAAGACAAAGCATCAATATTAGATGACAATGATGGGAAGAGGTGGAGGGCCAATCATTAAGCTTATGGGCTTCCACCCTCCTCACAGCACATTGTTCACAGCAGGTCCAAGAGATCTACGCAACATGAGAAGGTATGAGTCATGACACGACACACGGCAATACAGGAACCACAGATAGATACTTTAATCAGCTACAGCCTTTTCAAATACGGACATGTGCACTCTGTATAACACAACAGTGATCCAACCTACAGCCACCTCATGATGTTTGCAACCCTAAACCTCCTAACAACATGATGAGGAAACATTTATATTGAATGTATCTGAACATATCTGTAAATCATCCACTGTCTTCGATGTTGTTTGTCAATCCAGTTCTGGCAATTTAAATCTGATTATGTATAAATATACTGTACATAGTAATTTGTTAAAATTAGGGAAAGATTGTGGTCTTTGTTAAATATAGGAAGCCAACACTAAATTATATATTATATTATAAGTATTAGATGGCATATGTGAAAATAAATTTGTAGTATTCAACATCTCAATTTAGCCTGTGAGCATGCATACATTTGCTAATTAGCACAAAAAGTAGCTGATAGTTTTGCACCACAGTATACAGTATTCAAGAGAATGTTCTGATCTGGTGATGGTGATGGTGAAAAAGTTAAGGGGTCACCAAAATTATTACAATTCACGCGGACATGAATGTCTAGCAAATTTCATGGCAAAGCCACAAAATGTGACCCTGTGAGTGGTGCAAGAGGAAAAGTCGATGGACAAACCACAGTCATTAGGATTTATTCTTTCAGCACTATGGATGTCTGTACCAAATCCCATGTCAAGGCACCCAATTGATAGTTATTTCACTCTGGAGCAAAGTGGTGGACTGACTGATGTTGCCGTCCCTAAAGCTACGCTGGTAGCATGACAAAAAATGACATTACAACGCTGTACAAACTTGATTGACAGGTGTTTAATGAGCCCTGGTTCTAACTTGTATGTCTAATTTTCTTTCTAAATGCATATGTACCTGGGTCGCAAATGTTGATATAACTGATTTTAAACGAACTTAGACTCTGTTTACCTGTGCTTTTAATATGTGAAAATAACATAATCATTTGTCAGCTACAGACTATAGACTTTTTATTGAGTACAATAAGTAATCATTCATGAATGCTTCCTGGATGTTTCTGTGTATATACTCTCTTGTAATGTCCATCAGCTGGTGGGCAGAGCATAGCTGCCGTTTTGTTACCAGTGGCAGCATACACCTTTCTGCACACTGCTCAGCGGGAGTGAATCTAGGGATGATCTTCAGCATGACTTTGGAATTAATTTGGCCCCGTTCTCTCTCTTCTTTCATCGGAGTAGTCATGCTTCTGTCTATGTACCCAGAATGCAACTACAAAGTGCTTCTGCTGGGTTCTCGAGAGGCAGATCAAGGTCAGGCCATGAGTTGCAGGGGCAGTGGGACAGTACTGTGTATGTGTGTGTGTTGGGGCTGGGGGAGGTAGACGGTGAGAGGGACGCCTCAGGACCCTGACAGCTCCGGTTGCCTGAGCCTCAACCGCCGGGGTGGAGGAGGCTTGCCGCAGATCGATCGTCGTGGAGCTGGATGCCTGCGATAGGGGGGCGATTGGATGCGGCGCGCTGGGACTGAATGACATAAGCCCAGACATCTAAGTGTCCCATTAGCAAGACAGCCGCCCATGTCCTGGTGCTTTCCTCTCCCTCCACCTCACCGATGCTGGAAAACAGCTCAGGTGTTCCCCCCTCAATTGCTCGAGGATGACTCCAACACAGAGGGCAGCAGCTACAACTTTCTGCATGTGGCACTTCTGATCCTCCATATATAACCAGAGCAATTATATCTTTATAGCCTTCATAAATCAGTGGAGGAAGCGGCAACCCCAGAGTGCATGTGCGTATGTGTGGGTGTGTTTACATACATGTGTATCTTCCTATTTGCACGTTTGCATAATGTTTACAGCTAAACGGAGCAGGGGGCACCCAGGCCACGTGTGCGCTTTCTCTACATTTAGCTTACAAGATGACACACTGCGGTCAGATTGTTGCAGACAATTCCTAAACACATAAGAAATGATGACAAAACAAGTAGGCCACACACGGAGAGGCTGCTGTGACACACTGCCTGCTGGGCCCAAACACAGAGGCGCAAAGCCAAGCTTTACTAGGCTCGCGGGAAAGAACATGTTTTATTACTCTTCCACTCCAACGCAAAATGAACATCTTGACATGTCTTCAAAATGAGCTTCAGGGCTGGGATGTCCTGCCCACAATGTCCATCAAACTCTTTGGCATCCCCTGATTATAACATAGTCTCCAATAATGCATCAAGCATGGGATTGGTAACTAGTAATATAATCGGTCAAAAACACAAAATGCTGTCTGTTTTAATGAAAATAGATCTTAAACTGAGGAGCCCATCAGAATGAATCCAAATAATACTTTACTTTAATATTTGAATTGAATACTTGAATATTTATTGCATAAATACCATACCTAACCATCCCTCGTTTTGCTCTCGCTTACTGCGCACGTCATCTGATAGTACCGGCCGGGACGCCTGGCACCGGGATGCCGGGGCCCTAGCTAACAACCTTCAACAACCACAACTGCGAGCATCGACTGGGGCGTCCGGCACCGGGATGCGGCTCCGTCTGTCTGTTTTTTGGGGGTTTTTACTATGCCACTTCAGCCTCCCACTTAATTCAAATCACGGGCCGCGGGTCCTCGCGAGCATACCACCGTTACATCCGGTCAGATCCAAAGATCTTAAATTAGCTTAATCTCTTCTCCAGTAATGGGAGGCTTTCTGGGGGTTCGTCGTACCCGGGTGCCACGGTGGACTTCCCCACAAAGCTTCCCCAAACCATCATCACAACTTTAACATTCAGCATGTACCTCTGTTCAAGAAATCTTTCAAACGTATCTATGGATGGTGTGATCCTTGCAAGTTAAGTGTCGCTATTTAGCAGAATTTCGGGAGCAGGAACACACCACCATTACGTCAACCACGTCACTACGCCATTTCCGCATAAATAGCATACGTAACCATCCCTCGTTTCGCTCTTGCTTACCACGCCCCACCCGCCCATCCCTTTTCGTTCATTTTTCTCGTTCTTTCTCCTCTTTCTTCTCTATTCTCTCGGTAGGGTCCTGAAGGGGGTTCATCATACCCGAGTGCCATGGCGGACTTCCCCACGAAGCTTCCCCAAACCATCATCACAACTTTAACATTCAACATGTACCTCTGTTCAATAAATCTTTCAAACGTATCACATGGATGGTGTGTTCCTTGCTAGTGAAGACCTAATTAACCAGCTAGAAGGCCCCTGGGGCAAAAATATTCTGTAGGGTCTACTATTGCACCTCCCACAATGGATGCCTCATCACCTCCAAGTTTCCATTAAGTACAGTGCAAAAACCAAACCACATGTTTCTTATTCATTATGTACACAGACACCCACACATCAAACGCTAGGAGTCAAACGCTAGGAGTCAAATGCTAGGAGTCCTCTTTTGGTTGTATTTCTTTTATGTAAGCAGCACCCATAGGCCCCTTTTTCCTTTCCAGTTCATCGTTGCTGCTAGTTTCCTAATTTCCAAAACCAAATGACACAAAGTGTACCTGGGTCATTTAGATCAACCTTGATGATTCTTTTTGTTGTCTGTATATTGCAGCATGTGAGCATGTGTCCTTCTCTCTTTTAATGTTATGCTATATGGTACTGGTGTTGATTCATACAGTAACTGGGTGAGATTAAAAGAGGATACACCATTCTTGTCTTGCAATATGCAATATTGTCATCATGCAGTTACATTGAAGGGAAAACATGTGGCTGGACAGAAATGGGGGGCAATTGAGAGAAGAAAGAGAAAATAAATACTTTCTCCATCTAAATTATGTAAATAATAAATACGCCTGAATGAAGTCCAAAACTCTGAGCAACTGCAAACACCAAAATAGTCTCAGGGAGCTCTGATCTTGGGAGCAGATTTTCAGGAAGTTACTCTTTTAGTCTTTTGGAGGTCCACAGATGACTGTGAAGACACATACTTTCTGGAAGGCTGCCAGTAGACTTATGCGTACTGTATGAAAAGACATACTAATTAAACATTTAGGGTAATAGTGCTGTGTCCAACTAACACAAGATTCTAAAATGGCAAGGAGAAATAGGAATCAGATTCATTCAGGTAAAAGCAAATACAGCAGTACAATGTTTCTGAGATTCTATAGAAGACTGACAATTTCCAACATTTCTGTAGTGACAATTGTAACTATTTGTTGAGAAACATTTTTTTGGAAACATCTAAAGGAGTCCTGGGCTGATGTTGGGAGGCTAAGAGATAACATTGCCTTGATCCTCTTCCCATCATGCCGGCCTAATGCATTCTCCCTCTCACTCACTGTAATTGCAATGCAATGATGTCAGCATGACAGGTGAGACTGAACGCGAGACAGCGTTGAATAAGCTGCTGCCGCAGTATCAAGAGCACAAAAAACGTATCTGAGACAC
Source organism: Nannoperca australis (assembly GCA_036023655.1). NCBI lineage: Eukaryota > Metazoa > Chordata > Actinopteri > Centrarchiformes > Percichthyidae > Nannoperca > Nannoperca australis. The sequence continues at coordinate 50,292 of JAVQJD010003441.1, forward strand.
TCTATGGGGTGTCAATTTAATCATGCTTAAACCAGGTATCACCTTCCTCCATGATTCCACCATTGACAAAGAATCCTGCATACTGCATTGCGCAGAGCAGAGCTACGGGGCCTCCTGCTTGATAATGTATCTGTGACTGACACGCTTGCTGACACCCACACACAGACACACTCAACATTCCCCAGTGAGCAATTGATAGACGGTGACGCTGAGGATGTGGCCAAGCTCTATGTCAGCAAATAAAAGAAGGTTTTTGGACAGTTTTGAACTGATGTCATAAAGAATGCTGTTTTAACTAAATAATAAAACATTAAAAGAATTCATTTCAAAGTATAATGTAAAGTATGACACACAGAGGTAATCTTGGAATGTGCTTTGTGGTCCACCCTCTCTACCTGTAGAGTCAAAGTGACCCACCCATCAATGGCCCCCAGCCCCCATAGAAAGTCTGGGGGCAAACAAGAAATAATTAATACGGCTTCCCACACAGGAGTGGGTGTCGTGTATCAGCCTGCGCGCTCCACTGCCTGTCTGTTATCACCTGCAATTGAGGTAATCCACAGGACTATTATACTGCAGCTTATTGTATGGAAGAATATAGCTGCCTGCTGCACCGGCACCTCCTCCTCTGCAGCACTCCCACCTCCTCACGTCATCACAGCCAGAATTATACCTCTGGAAAACCGACACCTACAACACCAACAAACTCGAAGTACACATTAGCTCATACTGTATGTGTGTATAGTTAGTTATTTTTCACAGCTGTATAGCTAAACAAAGAGGTGTGTTACAAAGTCAAATACACTATATTAAGACTGTATCACACAGAAGATTGTTCTCTTTGAATATTAAGTATTACACATGTATTACAGAAGAAGTAGATCTATTGCTTAAGTAATACCACATTTTAGAAATACTCCATTGCAAGTACAATCCCTGGATTCAAAGTTTTACTTAAGTACAAGTATAAAAGTATCCGCAGCTAAATGTACTCAGAGAAACAAAAGTAAAATCATTAAGCAGCAGACATTTATTATTGGATTATTATTGTGGATTACTGTAAAAGCAGCATTTTATTGTTGAGCTGAATAAACTGGTTAAGCTGAGCTGTTAACAACTTTATATACTGTTGTGTAATGATATCTTTAATTATGCATCATATTTTATAAGCTGATATTATGAGCATATGTTTTGTACACTTTGTAAAATCTTGATCTTCAAAGTGACAAGTAAATATAGCTGCCACATGAATATAGTGGAGTAAAGAGTACAAAAAGTTGCATAAGATTTAAATACACACAAGCACCTCAAAATTGTACTTAGGTACAGTGAAATGGTTATTTTATCAGCCTGTTGAATTTAAACTGAGCTAACTGACAAAATCCAAGCCTAGTGTCTTAATAAATATGTCAAACGTCATGAGTTGCGAGTACTTTAATCAAATTGTGAAGTTTAAGGGGCCTGAAGAAGTAAAAATACCCATTATTTCAAAAGAAAAATGCAAATATTACAGAAAAGTCCGAAAAAATAAATGTAATTTTATGTAGCCGAATATTTTTTTTTCTATCTTTCTACCACACCTACCACACTTCCTCTTATTATGACCTCCAGGTTGGGACCACTGCCTTGGTTCCCACTACCACTGATAAATGAAAGTACAAAGGTAATCAGCTAAATTAACTTTTAGTAGTTTCAAAACTACTCATCAGGCAGCATGTTATCATCTTACAGTATTTGATTATTATTACTGATCCATTCATCCATAATTCTGCTTTACATAGTGTGTGTGTGTGTGTGTGTGTAGAATGGTTTAATATGCCATAGTAAATCATATGTTATAAGATTATTGTGTGTTTTGTGTCTGAAAAGCAGCTAGTAACAATAATTGTTGAATAAATGTGTAAAACCTAAATGTGCCTGTGAATTCTGAAGTGGTATACAATAAAATATTTAAGTAAAGTACAGGTACCTCTAAAATGTTATTAAGTGTACAGTACTTTTAAAGTAAATGTACTTAGGTACTGTCTTCAACAATTCAACAGTTCCTTGCAATATAAAGTCAGCTATATATGTTTAACTGTATTTATGGACAGTTGCCAAATTTAGAAGATCATAAGCAACGAGGCAAAGTAAATTGTCTTATATAAAAAGATATAAACTTTTTCACCAGTTCAACTCAATTACAAATGCTTTCTCTTTAGCTCAAACTGTTTCCTGCGTTGCACTGGCATTCTGCGATGAATCAAACAAGTCTTTATCCAATTTCCACCTGGATATAGTACAATATGTCAATAGGTCAGAATTAAGGAAAAAAAGGCCTGTAAATAAATTTAGAGCCCCAGGGAGAAAAGAAAATATTAACATGCTCTCACTCTAAAATAAAACAGCATTTGGAGGGTTTAATAATTTAACATACTAAGTTGCAAACTCACACAAAAATCCATGCTCACACAGCCTCTCATGTTGCCGTGGGGCCAGAGAGTGCATTTTACAGGGAATTGTCAACATTCGCATGATGAGCCTGCAGGCCCTGTGGTCCAAGGAGGTGTCGAGATGAGGTGGGGACCAAAATTGATTGTATGCGCTGAATTATTCAGCCGAGCCCTCCGCCATTTGAGTGAGTTTCTTCGGTTACGTTGAGAAGAGCTTTCATAGCAAAACAGGAGAAGATTATCTTCCACAGGCCCCCGTGGAGGCCTGAACGCCTCTCATTAACGAGACAAAGCATCTACAGCCCGGACACACAGATACAGACACACTGACACAAATTTACACACACAGAGAAATTCTGACACACACACACGCATGCAGACTTGCATGCCAAAAGTGCTGCTGACATAGATATCTCATGGCTGTACACATACACTGGCTGAATTCCAAAGCATACAGACCCACTGCACAGGATTTTAAAAATAAATGAGCGTGAAACTGCTAAATGAACCAGTATTTTTGTGGATTTTAAGCATTACAAATTGCTTAACACTAATCCCTTGAAAAACATAAAAACCTCATCAAAGTGTTGCTACTTTGATATGCTCCATTCATTCAAGTGTAACTGAGAAGCCTTTCGCTCACTTGAACAGCAGATAATTTTTCAAAGAACAAATAAGAAAAGGGAAAAAAACTGAGCACGAGATGCCAGCTAATCCTTGGCCTTAAGCTGTTAAAATATCCTCGAAAAATGTCCTTGTAATGTCTGAATTTACATATTTACAAGACTCCCAAAGCGCTCTGTGCATCTTTGTTAATAAAAAGACATAAAAGAGATATCATGAACCCAACCTGTCAGTTCAAGGGCAACATTTGTTCTTCTTCTTTGAATATCATTTCAATCCACCCTCAATCACAGCATGTGCTTCATTACAACTCAAACGAGCAGTGGCTCAATAAAAGTAATTAAATGTAAATGCTTCTGCTTTACAGTGTTGTGGACCTGTTAATACAATTCAGCCTGACTCCAATTACAGAAAATCCCAATGACCTCATGGCCCATAATAAATCTATCTGATCACATTAAACAGGAACAGGGAACGAGTGAGGCATTCAGGAGGGCTGTAATGTACTCAGCATGAGCAAAATGAGAGAGATGCCAGAGATATGACTGCAGAACCGCAGGAAACTCTAGCTTGGAGTTGCAGTCCCTTTGGCCCAGGCTATCATTAAATGACTCGCTGAAATTTTAATTCTCTGATCACATTAAGTGCTTTGGGAAGACAACAAACTCCGCGGCACAGATCTTGGCGGTGTCATCTCTTTGTGAAGAGGGATATAAAGGTCCATCGGTATAAGGACGCTCAATGTTAGTTCAGTGCTGATGTCTTATGAGGGCTTATGTTACACCTTTGCATAAAATGACAAGTGTGTGTGTGACAGCTTTATTCACCACTCGGACATCCTCACTGTCCTGCACATCTCTTAGCAGCATGAAATCAAACAGATGACAGGTCACCACAGGGAGATGCACACACAAGAAGTATCACTATACTTCTGAGGAAAATCATTACATTTGTTCTCTAATCTGAGCCCTCAATCAAACCCTCAAAACTGCTCGTCTTAATGCTCCCAACTCTAAATAACCAAACATTGTGTTAAACACAGTGTTAACCCTGTTCTGACCTAAAGTCTGTTCCTACAGCATGGTAAATGATCAAAGAGCTTTATCTATTTTATTTAAAATGACTTAAGCTTACTATCACGTGGGATGAGAAATCATCTATAAGAAACCTTTTTTTTTTTTATTGTTGAATTTGAGATCTATTTCAGCAGTTCTTTAGACAGGCGTTCGACCTGCTATACGTTTTTCACTTTGATGATGATTTTGGAGTCACTTTTCCCATCCCATATTAGGATGGTGATCAACAGACAGACTAACCAAATATATTAAAAACACTTTGAAGCTGCTCTAATAACCTTTTTTAACATGGGATTACTTGACTGTGTAATGTAAAAGAGCTCACTTTTTTGGTGTGTTCAGACCAAACGTGAAGTGAATTGTTTTGCGCGGCATGATTACATACAAAGTCATGATGCTGTGTTACAAAAGCAACATTGAGAATCTTCTGATGTCACAGAGAATCAGAAATGGAGGACAACCCTATTGTCACCATCTGTGGGCACACAGAGACAGATTTAAAAAGGAAAGGGCTTGGAGAAAAGTCAGCGAAACCTGGTACATGGTAAGCTCTAAAAGATATGTATCTGTTACTTGATTACAGCTATCGGTTGTACGTTAGTACAAACCAAGTTAGCACTTTAGGGTTACGCCTCCCTTATTACTCCCATTGGATGTAAGGGCAAATATTTGCGGGTTGCAAAATATTCAAAAAAGTACTCCAGCTGCCGTATTTGTTTGAGCAGTGCAAATTTGAATTTGGTCTTAACACACCTTTAGTGATGAACTAACTAACTCCGCAGTTTCCCTTGGCTCTTATAAGCATTTTAGCATCTTTCAGCTCATTGTTTCGTTTTTTGGCCCACATATTTACAGTTTTTTTTCACTCTTACCACACTCAAAGTGTTGTTTTTGGACACAGAAGGCAGGCACAGTACCTGTCCAGCAGGTCATGGCAGAAAAATAAAGTTATTGACTAGCTGGTGAAAATAGTGTAAAATTTAGCAGTTAAAGAGACCAGCATTTCCATCAGGAGTTGGTGGAGACCAAAACAAAGCTAAAAGGAGAGAGAATATTGAACGTACATTTACCAGATGGACAGAAATACAACTCCAAATGAATTCTAATATTATGCACAGTGATATGTTTACAAAAGGTTATCTATTACACATCTAGCAATCAGTTCAGACTGCTTTAATCATCATCAAATACATTTAATAAAATGAATCCTTACCGTAGAATTAAAATGACAGCTAAGATGCAAAGGTAAAATCGCCCCCTGACAGAATTACAAACGTAGAAATATACTAGGTTCAAAAGTGTTTCCTCATCTTTCTATGCCTGTGAGGACATGTGGTCCCACTAAACATAGCTATTTAAGAACACATAAACATTTGCTCAGAAAATGGGAAGATAATAATTGAACAATAACTTGCAAAAAAGCATGAATCACAGTTAATGTATTTGTTTAATGTATTTCCTCAAAGTGATTATGATTTCAACCAAGGAATCAAACACCTCTTCTTATTCACACTCTAATTTGCAATACAGTGGATTACTAGTCCAGGTCATGCAGATACACAGCCCTTTTAACATCCACTCTGACCTCATCAGTAATTACAGGTCATGCATTATGGAAATTGGTTTTGTGTGTGTTTGACAGGGTTAAATTTCTGTCAGTATTTTTTTTAAGTATTATCATTCAAGGTCTTGCTGAATTTCATGCATAGTAGTAGTGCATATCATCAAGGAAGCTGAAATCACTTTAACAAACTAGTTTAATAAAATGGGAAGGTAAACCCCTCATTGTCCCCATATTCTGCTGACAACAAATGATGCTTGACAACTGCTGCCAAATCAAACATAAACAAAAACTTTACCCTCTGGCAACACGATGAAAGCGAAATCCACTGAGGGCTGAAGTTTTGGATACATCTTTTGTAGGAAGAGTTTTTTCTCTGCCTAATTGATCCTAGTTTTATCCTGTTTCAACCCTCTGGGAAGTCAAAGGTGATGTTTTCATAAGGGGATCATGTAAATAAAGGCTACACAAGGAGAGGACCCCTACTAGCAGAGCATCATGGGAAGGGGCTACAGGCAGAGCCCACACAAGACGCTGATCATGACACCAAAAGGTTAAACATGGACATCATGCTTGTGCAAGATTTCCCTCTGACCCTCAGACTACATTTTGATTAGAGAAAGGATGCTTTGGAAATGTACACTGCTGGTTCCTTAAAATAATAGCAGTGTCTTGGCTTTTGAGGGAAATTAAATTAGTGAGGATCTGAAACACAGATAATGTGTTAGGGACAACATGAATTATGAAAAAATGACTTTCCACCATGAAAAGAGATGATGTGGGAGGCATTATTGCAAGTTGTTGCAATTGCTGAACATAATATTGATTACAGCCCAGTGCACTGTCACTAGGTTGATGTTTCTATTAGACTGCATGGTGTAACCTACAAGGTCAACAAGTGCACACTTTGTTTCCTTTTTGCAGAACTTATGTCTCAAACAGTACAACAAACAAACCAATGGTCTTATTATTAATCTTATAATAGACATTAAGTAGCATACTAAAGCAGTAATTAACAGTGATCATATGATCTATTTTATACATAATATTTGTTTATGTTGATTACATTAATTACATACTGTGCATTGAGATAAACTGAGGCTGCTAGGAATAAGAATGTGGGTATTACTGACTCAAATGTTCACTAAACAAACATTTCACAAAAAATAAGAAATGTCACTCTCATGGTTCTAAAGAAAAGGTCAGGGGATCATGAAGTCAGTAGGCTTCATCCTCCGGGGATGATGAATGTCTGTACAAAATCAATTAATCTTTCCAAAAGTTGTTGAGATATCCCAGTACTGATCAAAGTTGTGGACCGACCAAGAGATGAAGATTGCCATCCATCTCTTGTGCGTAAAAAATGCATGTTCTAAGATTTGGTTAATAAATCTTATAGTAATTGTGAGGATAATGTGCAAAAACAATTTTCAAAGTTTTAGTTTAATTAACAAAAGAGCTTTCAAAGTAAATTTGTTTGCACCGGAAGCTGGGTACAAATACTTTCTGAAAGTGTTCTTTTGGTTGTTTTTGTAAAAAGGTGACAGAAATCTGAAGCTAAAGCTTGCAGTGCTTTTGACCTCTCAGTGGTATTATCTGATTACACTGCTGGCAGCCAAACAATACTACACCACAGAGGAGCCAGGACAGGAGCTAGACATACTGTACACACATTCACTAAGCTCAGCTGGTGAATGCCTTTCTTCTCAGTGAAATGCAGTGGAACACACAAACTGAAAAGGCATCCTGTGTGGAAATAGGTATGATAATATAGACTCAAGAAAAAGACAAACTACACGTACATTATTGTAAGATATTGATATGGAAGTTTTCATCAAGTGTAGATTCCAAAGAAACTATTAATACCGTAAGAGAGGGTCTTGCTTTTTTTAAACACAAGGTTCAGCCCCCGTCCCAACCACAATCATTTTCGTACAGTCTCTTATTTTGTTTGTTTATTATTAAAACTTGTGGTCTTAGAATTGTTTTATTAACTTAAAGGCACACTGCCCTGATATAAGATAAATTAGGATATTTTAAGCAAACAGAACTAAACGTATTACTTCTATTAAAATATAATTAATGGTGTCTTCTTGTTGTTTTGTGCGTTATGTCAATAATTGACTGAAGGTAAATGATAAAAAAGTGGCTTCTGTCTTTTTGCCTTTTGAGAGTGAGCTAATCGTCACAAAGCTGGCAGCTGACTAGAGCTGGTGAGTTTAATCTGACCACAATGACATGTTTGATTGGTCAGAGCCAGGCTCGGTGGGTGTGTGGGTGCAGGCGGCTGCTGTGTGGGGAAGGTAGCCCTCTCCTGTGGCAGTGGAGAACGAACATAAATCTTCTTCAACAATCTATTTTCCATCATACTTATTCACAGGGGACATCTCAAAGTGGTCTTTACCCTTTCTGTCAATGGCTGCCCTCATCCATCAATTTCATAGAGAATTATACCCCAGATCGATGTAGTTCACGACCGCTGAGCATTTGTTGAGGGTGGGTGAAGGTGGTGGTGAGGAGTGTGTGTGTGTGGGGGGGGGGTATGCCGCTTGGTCTCAGAGGTCTGATGGCTACGTTTGGTTGGCCACCCGCTCATGCCCAGTGATAATTCACATCATGTAGTGCAAACAGAACAGTGTTGTCCTTTTTTTTCTTCTTGCAGTTGAGAATGAAAGGCATAGAGCGAAGAGGTTGAGCAAACACAGAAAGGCTTACAAACAAATGGAAATGATTGAATGAATGAATGGAGCCATTGACACATTTTAATTTAATTTTTTTTAATTAGATGAAACACTTTGGTTAGGATTCTTCCACTTTGAGCAAATGAAAACACTATGTTAAATGGATCACTGACATTATACATTGTCACTACAGCCCATACACCAGCAGGCAGAGGCCACATCAAACGAGGCTTTTAGTTTTGCAAATGACATATTTGTTCTTAACATGAAACAAAAGCTCGGTAAAAAAATCCCATACACATCCAAGTCCTTAAGTGCATAAAGTAACTCTGCGCAACCTCTTAAACTTCAATCATGTCCTTGTTATCTGCTGTTGTCAAAAGCTATTATTCAAAAAAATAGAAGTTAAATTTAAGGAGAAGGACACACTAATAATGGGTGTGAGGGACATGGCCTTGTCTAGCCATTATGGAATATGTAGCAATACCATTACACACCCTCTGACAAAGATATTCAGGCTGGATAATGGAGCTATGAAGAGCTGTAGCACAATGCATAATTGCTTCTTCTGAAACATTGATGAATTAAATTAGGGGGTGGTGGGATCAAATTCATAAATCAAATTACAGTACCTTTGCTTCTGCATGCATAAACAGTCGAGGACCCTTTAGAAGTCGCTTTTAAATTGCAGGGGGGCTAAAGTAAATGAAGTAGGCTTAATTATGTGTATCTTCTCACTCCAGCATTGTCTTCAATGAATTTTTTACAAAGGCGACCATTAGCTACAAACTAATACCGGTTAAGCCACAGCAAAACTGAATTATTAAATCTGTCAGCCAATATCCCATTACAGCCTACTTATGAATAGTTGATTTTATTTTGTATAATTGACAAGGCTTATCGTACAGCGAGGCTTTCTGTGGCAGTCTTGGGTTTTGAGATGCGGCGATATGTATAGGCCTGTGGTACAAAAGGTCCGGCTCACGTCAGGTTCATTTGACGCGGTTGGTTGGTTTCCTTACAGGTGGGATCTTATGACCTGTCATAACCGCCTTAAGGACCTGAATGACTATCAGGCAGCATGAGGGCATAACATGCATACTTGCCCGCAGGAAAAGACTGCATGAAAGACCATTTTATCATCATCTACATGTGGCAAAAGGAAAAGTTAAGACACTGCATGTGTGAATCAGAGTTTGAATGTTAAAAATAGGTCAGTTTAGTCCTGTATTGCAGACTCACAAGGTTTATTTTGGCAGGCAATAAATATAAAGTGAATTGTTAAAATAAAGCAAGTAAGTAAGCACAAATATGTAGCCCCATTTTCTTTCCTTCCATCCCTCTCTAGCATGCAAATCTCTCTCCTGCACACACACACACACACCCACACACACATAAACACACTTAAGACATTAAGTCCTCAACCTGGACTGGGCTTGTGAGAGATATTGGCATGTACACGAGATTGATGAAAATTACTTCCAGAGCATTTATTTCTTCTAATACCACTGAAAGAAGAGTGTGCACTCAGGAGATATTTGATCTGAATTAGGGAAACCGATGAAGCAATTGATTAATTGGAATTTAAGCCATCAGTCACCGGAGCCATCAGCAGCATCATTTACATTCCAAACAATCAGCTGATGGCCCAATAGGACACTGAGTATTAATACGCAGGAGTCAATGCGATACTGCCACGTCGCCACCAACCATTATTGACAAGCACAATGACACTTTTAATCCCCACTTGATCAAATTGCATATATTTTGGGATTTCCACACCAATTCAATATAGCTTATGAATTTTTAATCTGGTAGGAGGAGCAGGGGGTTTAAGCAATAGAGATTTATCTTTTTCTTTCTTAAGGGTGAAAGGCAGGAGCAGAAGACATTATCCATTATTAACGACTATCCTCCATCTCTTGTTTTGTTATTGCCAGATATATTGGGACATGAACTGTTTTTATACGCATGTTCTATGCCATGCAGCTTTTCTAAATGCCCGACAGCCCTGCCAGATGAACCCAAGTACCCCTTCATCACCACCAGCCATCATGTTCCAAGTGTATTCATTTGAATAGATTTTAAACTGGATATTTTTGACACTGTTATTTATATAAAGCAATAATGTTTTCATACAACTAATGTTGGGGTGTTGGTCATGATTGCACCTGTCCTACAACTACCACTTGGAGTGGCAGAAGCTGGACATTTCAATCATTCATCCTTTACTTTTAGATAACTATTGCAACTGTTTAGCTAACTATTTAAATGGTTTAAAAATGTTATCTAACAATTTCAACATTTTATTTCATACATTCAGCGATTTCAACCATTTATTTATACAACTGTTTAGACTTCTTTGCGCTTGCTAACTAGCTTTATATATATATATATATATGCTGATATATATAAAAAAAACATTATGAATGCATAAGGTACTCAAATACATAATTTAGAGATCACACAAAAGAAAAATAATGAATTGTACCATACTTTGGAAGTTGTCCAATCTCAATGATCACAATTTTGTGTTGGCACTGGCCTATAATGTCATCAGTAACAGACCTTTCCCAACAAGCACATGATGCATTGGCAGTGACATACAGGTGGTGGTTAATTTTAACAACCACCCATACAAGCTCAAAATGTTCCCAATATAACATTATGATACTTTAAATACACACAAACAGCTTTGGAAACAGATACTTCCTGGGGTGGGCCTGCAAGAAACTGACTTACAATAAAACAACAAAGTCATGTAACAGGAAATTCTTTGCATAAAAATAGCAACTCCATAAAGAAAATGAGCAAAAAACATAAACAGCACTAAAAAACATTGAGATCTGCTATGAGTCAGACTATGAGACACGATGCTGCAACTCATAAAAGGTCATGCTTGACCTTCAGCTTAGTTTCTACAAACTGCAAATAGTTTGTGTACTCATGCTCTGGCACAAATTCACAGATGCAAACATGAATTACATGCTGGGCTATATGATTCACAGAGGGCACTGATTGTTCTTTCAAAGTGCCCATTACAGAGGCCTATCATTGCAACATCAAGCCCTCCTTCCCATTGACAGTGCTGACGTTTTCCCACTTGGCCTGAGCCCCCTACTGACAGCTACGCCAGTAATGCTCCCTCCCTCTATCTCTCTCTCTCTCTCTCTCTCTCTCTCGTGCGCAACGCTGCAGCTCTCACAATGTTAGATTTTGCTGAAGAAGTTAGTCATTAGTTGAAACAGCAGAGTGTTGTAATGAAATCTGCCGGCCACATCAATAGTGTTTACTGTTGCCAGTTTGCTTTGCTCCATGCTTTTTTAATTTATTTGTTTGGTGTGCAGTAGTACAGCATCACTGTAATGATGTTTGCCCCTGCTGATGTGTGAGGACGAGCAACTCAACCCCACATAATATCTGCATGCACGTGGATCACATATCTGTAACATTTAATAAGCTGCTTAATAATTTATCAACACTACATCAGATCACTCTGATGGATTATTCTCAATAAAAGCACCTTCTTCTTCTTGGTTAGCCACATGGCTGACTGACAGGGAGAAGTTCTCTGTTCCAACTGGGTTCTTTTACCTAAACTTAAAGCTCTAATTAAGTAGCCAGGGCCGCTAAGTTACAGAGAAACAGTCAGTGAGAACCACCGGAGACAGGCTGCACTGCCACAGCAGCGGCAGGAGCAGGCCCACTCACTACGCTCGTTTCTTCAGACGGGTGTCAAAACACCCCCGGTCTGCCTCCCATCAAGTCCCCGGCGCAGAAATAGGAAGTGAGCCTCTGGAAGGAAAGATTAAAGTTTTCTGGAAGTACTGTTGGCAGCTGCACATGCCCTACAGATAAACTTTATCCGGCCGCATGTGCAAAACTTTGCTGGAGCCATTTGTCATCTTCAAATGTAATACATTCCAAGTGACTTAGATTTTAGACAAGAACATGAGACTGGCCTCCGCAGTGTGATCTGCTAGTGGTCCACCAGCAGAGAAATCCAAATCATATGAAAAATGCACTTGCATATGTTTGGAATGTGTTCCTTGGTTTTACAAAACATTCTCTCTCATTATCATTTATAGTTTTACCTTGTTCAATTGGTCGTATACAGGAACCTTTCCATATTATATACCTAAACATGTCTTACTTTTCTTAAGCGGGGCTTTAGGGGCCGTTTTCCAAGTCGGATTCATGAAACTCTCTTAACTGCTAAATTGTGTCTTAAATTGCTCAATTTGACCTGTACATGAGGAGGTGTGTGTTCATGTGATGTGATCACTTGCGTAATTAACGCTCCCAAAATGCCATATAATGCTATCCCTTCCGTTCCACTGTTCTGCTGTTGGAAATCAGCAGATGCAAATATAACAAACTTGCAGCAGTGTCAGAAGTCATATTAGAGCAGGGGTCTCAAACTCAACTTATCTGGGGGCCACTGGAGTTAGAGTCCGGCTGAAGCTGGGCCGCATCAAGTATTCTACAAAAAAAGGTTCTCCTCCCTGTCATTGATGGCGCTCCGTTGGTTGTTATTCCAGCCAAATTCTTCTATAGTAAGCCGGCATCCACAATGGCATCA
>JAVQJD010003453.1:0-10339 GCA_036023655.1 Nannoperca australis
AAGGACATTTCAATGTGACCCCAAACTTTTGAACGGTAGTGTATATATATATATATATATATATATATATATATATATGCTATTGATAATACTTATGCTTGATAAGTCTTAAAATAAATACTATTTATAATATTTATGGACATATTTAGGCCACATTAACTGCCTACACAGCACTCTCCAATGTAAATGCACATTAGCATATATTATTACTTGGTGAGCTATGCAAATAAGCTGCCTTAATTAGGGATAAAAAGTAATCTTTCCCTCTTAAGGAAGTTTTCTCCAGGCAAGTGGAGCACTTGGCTGTCAACAGGGAATTAACTAAACAAAAGCTCTGTGGAAAAGCACAACTTTTTCTCATTTGACTAATTCCCAGTGTTTTCTTAGTTAATGGTGTCATGATTAGTGCTTCACTCAGGGGTCTCAAAGCTCCTCAGCTGTGGACTCGAGGCTTTGAGCGGCTTCAAACTGCAGCCGAAACAGTAAATGTGATTGGACATTTCTGGGTTGGCTAGATGGCATGTTGGATTAGTTGCTGCATTAATTAAGCTCTTAGACAATCAACAGCTAAGACTAAGGCTCCACTTTGATACTGGGCTTCATTTCTACATCGCAGGAAGTATAAGTCCTGCTTGGATATGCGCTGAACCAGAAATCAGTGTTATTTTTTTTCAGTTTTAAATATAGTACATACTTTGCATACTAAAGAGACACATACAACTTCTCAAATTTAGAAATATTGGTTTGTATGACTTATTTCTGTTTATTTTTTGGGACACACTTTTCTTCACACAAAGCACACTCCTGACCACATCCAGTGTAATTGGGTGGTAAGGTAAAACAGAATTGAAACACTGCTTTTCAGCCTGATGTTAAATTCATCTTTAGAAAAAGTTGATAGCCAAGCAAATTTCAACTAATGCTAGTGAGCCAGTTTGGTTTTTGCGACTGTAGATTGTCAGTCACTGGTTGTACACCATTGAGTTCCTTTTTGTCAGATTGCTGAGTAATGATTGTCACTCATTCCTCATGGGAATCGGTGTGACACATGATAGTAGCTCACTTCTGACTACAATTGATAGAAACCAGATTTAATTATTGACATATTCTGACAGCATGCTTCAATATACAGAGATGGAGGCAGGGTTCTTTTACAATATTTGATTGAATGAGTAAACACCACTGCCACAGAAGAAATCTGCTTTACCGTGTTTGTCTCAACTTCCAGACAAGTATTTCTGAAACTGGGAACTGCAATTCTAAGCCATTAACTCCCACATTTTTGATTTTACATTACACTGAGTAATTTCAGGTTCAAAACTCTTGATATACAGGGATAAACACATGGCTGTTGTGAGTTTTTAGTCTAATTCTAAAGTGAGACAAAGAAGTGAGTTGCACATTTGCTTTGATAAGTTCACTTTATGCGCATTCATCATATACTTCATACCAGTAATAAAGTATGAATCTATAGACAGCTAGAAATATTAGTGACAATGGGACATATTGCTTTACTCTCAGGGGATGGGTATGGTGAAGTGCCCCAAGCTGCAGTTTCTTTACTGGCCACTAGATGCTGGTAACAAGAAATCTCATCTTGTGTTCAAGTCCTCAGAAACATCTCTCGCAAATACCCTATACTTCTTTTATAGTAGCTGCAAACATGACAGTGAGCAATAAAACAAAAGTAATGAACGTTTTTCCCCCCTGTTTAAGTAATTTTACCCTCTTAAACCTACATAGACAAAGAAACACATGCATATAGTTTTATATTTTTGCCAACTCTGAGGTCATTCTTTCAGTCAGTATAAGTGTTTATATGATTCAAGGGAACCTGCCATTTCTTTCTGGTGTAGTGTAAAGTCACCATCATGCATTACTTTTGCATGATGGTAATTTGACATAAAAAAGATGTATTTTGTTTATGTCAAATTGGACATAAAAAAATATGTATTTAGGTGTTTATACAATATATAAGATACAAATATCAAAGTGTTATACATCATTGGAAAATAGACAACCTGTTGATCTGTTGATGTATGGATAACTGTAGTTCAAATATAACATTTATATTCCTCACAGAAAACACAAAAAACACACAAACTGTATTGAACTTGAACTTTTACATTGTAAACTACAAGGTTTTCCTCGTAGGCTGATCCTAATCTGTGTAGGCTACCAGCAGTCAAGATCTGAATTGTTGTCATTCACTTCCTCTTGATTTCTATCAAAGATCATATCTATAACCACTTCTAATCTTGTATTTTAGGTTTTTCTTTGTGCTTTGCCAAAGCAAACTCCATTCAGATTACCTCTGAAATCGGAGATTCTCTTGATTCAGACAATGGTTCAACGTTATTTAACGTTTTGTAAAAACATGTCTAGCGTAGCATCAATGCTTGTACTTGCATTTACCCAATTCTAATTGATAGCCAAGCTTTTTATTTGGTGACCAAATATTGTCATGTTTGCAGACAAAACAGATGCCTCATGATCAGCGACTAGCAGACTCCACCGTAGTAATGTGTTTCCGTGAGGTGTGTGTGTGTTTTCTACTCTACTTGGCCCTTGGTCCAAGCATTTCCTGGTTTGGTCACATGGTCATTATTGATTTTATTTTTTTGATGCCACTGGCTACCGTGCATCACCTGGGAATAAGGAGTTGTGTGTTTGATTTCATGGAGTTATTATAGAGACACAGGGGGCTTGGGGTAGTTTGAGGAGCCTATAGCGCACACACACACACACACACACACACACACACACACACACACACACACACACGCCTCTACTTGGTAGGGGCCGATTGTTTCAGATGATGGATGTCACACTCTCACCCGTCAACACAGTGCCCCTGCTGCTTTTAATTGCCCAATCAGAGACCTGGAACATTTGTTATTGTGGGGCAGTTAGGGCCAGATGGCAAAAAGCACACACACATACACACGAGCGCGCACGCACACACAAAGCATCTACCCTTCTTTAATCATCGTTTGTTTGATTGGGGGGGGGGACAATGCCTAAAAGAATACGAGGTGTCTGTACTTTCCGTATGCACGACGTTGATGACAGTGCCTTGCAGTTGTCACAACACATTAAAACACTGTGACACCTGTAAGTACATGCTCTCTTTATAACGGTCCACTTTAATCTCAAGAACAACAATCACAATTCAGCAATGAAATGTAACAGAGAGGTTGTTGTGCTGACATGAATTCATGACAAAACACCACATTTTTAGACAGATAAAAAGCGAACGAGTAGAGAGAAAAATAAAATCTAATCAATTTTGCTTTGTCTTCACACATTTTTCCTCAGTGATGACTCTGTCTTTGCTGTTGAGCTCTCTGCCAAGATCTTTCCCTCGGGAAGTCAATAAACTCAACCAAATGTAGTTTATACTGTCAAACTATGAACTCAAATCAAAGTATAAATGTCGCCTTGATGCAGTGTGCCTATTTGGTTTGTGTGGAGGCAGTTTGTTGAAAAGATGTGGGACAGAAGGTCTTATCACACAGTGGCACAACTGACTGATGGGAAATGTTGTTCTGTGCACGAACAGAAGGGGGCAGTATAATACCAGACAAAAATAGATTTGATATGATCCATTGCTTCACATTTCTCTCTCTCTCATTTTACCCTTTCCCTCTGTCCTCTGTCCTCTCTCCCTATCACTTTTTTCTCCACATTCAGCTCCATCTCTTTTTCTTTGTATGCCTGTCTTACTCTGACTCATTTTGCTTACACACACACAAAGTACAATAATGCATTCACACACACACAGTACAATAATGCACTCACACACATACATAAACACACACACACACACACACACACACAAGTGTGAAGTAATCTCAAGTCTGATACACCCCGCTCAATTATGAGCTACAATGCGTGTAATTAGAAAAGAATAAAATGCATTTCAGTTTTCATTAATGCATTTCATTGATTGGCTCTGTCTCTTTGTTCCTTGTTTTGATGAAGTTAACTTTGAGGGGAATAAACACAACACTTCCAGCACAATCAGACCAGCTGCCGACGTGCACGTGCACTTTTGTGTGTGGCATCGGCTGTGTGTATTGTCTTTGGCCGATTTTGCAGTGGTGTGTCTTTTTAATCTGTCCAACAGGAGAAAATAGAAATAGGCCCCACCACAAAGCATGCAATCGTAACAGAGAGAAGCAGAATTAAAATCAGAAGAAAGAAGTAATAAATCATGGGACTAGATGGGGGGGACGCAGAGACGGTGTTACAAAAAGGAACGAGTGGTGGAGAGCGGGCTAGAATAGATGAGGTGAGGGGAAAAGACATAATTGGTGGTGTGTTTGGGGACGTCTTGCTGCAACACAGTAAAATAAACAGCAAAAATATGAGCTGGAATAAGAGAGATGGAACCAAATTGAGAGCACTCATGTATATTTCGGACTATACAGTACTGTGTGTGTGTGTGTGTTTGTGTGTGTGTTTGTGTGTGCTTCAGGGACTTATTGTGTTTGTTGGCAGGAATGCATGCCAAATGTCTGCATATGTATGTGTGTTTTTATGCTAGTGGCCGTGTCTGGATGGATGGGTGTACTTAATGCTCACACCTTTTTTGTTTTTGTGTGTGTGTGTGTGTGTGTGTGTGTGTGCGCACGCACGGTGGAACAGAGGCTCTGTGTCAGCAGTGGTGTGCCCTCAGTGAGCTTGTCTCTAATTACAGTCTAGGGTTTCAGCGTTTCAGCCCGTCCATCTCCCTGTTTAAACCCGGCTAAGGCAGCCAGGCCCCACTGAGCCAAGGTAAACCATACAGCTAATTAGACAGACCAGCTTCCATCTCTGTACCAACGGGGGAGGCGGGTGGGTGGTGGTGGTGATGGTGGAGGGGGCCAGAGGAGGGAGGGGCATGAATAGAGAGAGTGAGACATGGATGGAGGGAGCGAGACAGAAGGCTGGAAGGAAGGAAGGAAGGAAGGAGAAGATGTAGAGAGACAGAAAGAAGAATGTGAGGGAGAAAGAAAATGGAGAAAAGCAAGATTACAAGTGTCTGGTGTGAACCCAGTGTCAGAAGTTAAGAGAAAACCCCTGCGATATTAATAAGTCCTCACTGCAGAAAACACCCCAAACACTTCATCAAACACTTCATCAAACAGCATCTCCTGCTAAGTTGTCTGTTTCATTTGCACATGTTCACTCTCGTGTGTGAGTGTCTGGGAGTTAGCAGGGAGGTGAGGCTTTTTTTGTGGTAGTACAATGTTAGTCTAAAGGTGTTTTGACACCTTCTAGCGTGTTTTTGAACCCAGCTGTAATTTGCATATTGTAAACAAATGTAAACGGGGGGAGAAGGTCATTGGTCAACCTGGGGCAAGCTAATCTGCATAATTGGCTCCGGTGGTTCAAATTATAGCCTGCTGCTGCTCTGCTGAGAGAGGGAAACAGAGGGGGAGAAGAAGGGAGGGGTGCAATTATGGTCATATGCAGCCAATGAAAAAAAAATTGTCGTTTTTCTATTTTTTTCTTCTTTTCTGCAGCCTTTGCCTCTCCTCCCTGGCTTATTCTGACCAATGAGAGCGCTCTGTGCTGCCCGACAGCAATCAGAAATTCATCTCGCTCCACGACAGCTAAACCCCACCCCCCTCACAGAGAAAGACAGAGAGAGGGGGATGTGAGGGGGACAGGAAACGAATGAATGAGAAATAGAGAAAAGAAGGAAAGAATGAAAGAGAGAGGGAGAGGGAGGGAGATGGCATCTAGACTCGCCAGTCTGGGCGGTACAAAATGTGAGAAGGGGAAGGCACATGGAGGGCGACGATGGGAGAATAAGGGTGAGAGGCAGACATTGGCTCTGGAGAAGGAGCTAAAATGAGAAGACGACAGAGAGAGCTGAGAAATGGAGGGGAAAATAAGATGCTACTGCAGTCAGAGATAGGGTGACAGATCTGTTCTCCTTGCACCAAACACCATTTTCTACTGCCTGTCCTGTCCCGAGTGGGGGAAAAAAGCCACATTTGCAGATTCTACCTTATCATTGAAATACTAGAAATCATGTGTTTGTCTGTGTGTGTGCAGGGAGAGGTTGGATAAGGGCTCAGTAAATAAATCATGGGGGCTCATTGAAAGAAGGTCATCGGCTGGACCCTGCCTGCACAGACACAGACACACACACACACACACACACACACACACACACACACATACAGGCGTGCTGACAGGCCCCTGCCCCTCATTTCGGGGTGCTCTGGGTGATTCTCCCAGTGTAATGGCTTCTACCCCATTTCCAGTCTCCTGTCTGAAAGAAATCACACACAGCCCCTCTAACAGTAGCTCACACACACTGACATACACACACCTGGCCAGTCGGGCATTGGGGAAAGGGAACGGATGGAAACAGTCGGGTAAATGCATTCTTTTGTAGATATTTGGTGTTTGTCTGCGTCGGCATGCCGTTTGTACCATATAGCCTTATCTCTTATTATCTTTTTTGTTTTTTTTTTCATTGTCCACAGTGTTGTATATGTTCAGTGTTATCTGTGTGGTTTTGTTAGTTTTTGATAGGAAATGCGTTCTCATTCTTGTGTATGTTTAAAGAGGCCCCTGCTCGAGTTTGACCATCTTGAGGACGCGTCTTGTTTCTTCATATCATGCTGCTTTGTCACAGAAAAAGCCCAGTGAGTGCATGCTCAGGTACAGTAGAGCTGCACTCAGATTTAATGCACTGAACAGTGAGGTGAGATGTGCTGTCAATCGGGATGTTGCAGAACCTGTTAGATGGGTTTTTCAGCAGTTACTTGTCACACGTTAAGGCTCGCAGTGGAGGAAAGTTGACACCTTGAGGGATTTAAAATGGCTGCAGTGACTTATTGAAAACTCTCATGGTCCATTGAGTTGATTTATTCATGTATACTGGTCATGTCCTGTAGTCTACAGAGTTGACATTCAACTTCTCAGGAAGCTAGTTCTTAAAATATCATTATTCTGTCTGGCAGCGTCTGTCATAAATTAAGACGGAAAATATTTTGATATTATACAAATTATAGCAAAGATTGCACATGTGTAGTTTTTACTTTTCGAGAGTGGTTGAGGCCTTGTATGCATGAAACCTAAACTGAGCTTGATATTGCTTGAGTGTGCTTGCATGCTTTTAATGTTGACTGGTTATCCTGGCTCACAGTGGTGAATTGAAGCACTATTAATGCTTTGTAACTTGTTGACAATTAGCATGTTTTTTTCGCGTATAACTGTGTGACTGAGTGGATTAGCAAGTGAGTGGGTGAGACAGAAAGAGCGAGCGAGAGAAATGCGAGGAAGGAGTGAGAGAGATGCATATGTCTGTCTGAATTTCTATCTGTCTGTAGAGGGCGGCGAGTGGGAGGGTCTATCAATCATCCCCAATCATTTATATTCAGTGGCTCATATCACTTCACCACGATTGGGAGTGGGAGAGAGTCGGCTCATTTGCATAGGGAAGAGTAACTGTTGAAAAGCTGTCAGAGTAAACAAAATATATGGCTGTATTGATGTATACATTTGGTGTTTTTGTTCAGTGTGAGGAGCTGAGGATAAATGTGTGTGCCGTTTGCGTTTGTGGTGACATGCAATCTCCCTGCCGTGCATAAAAAGAAGGCCTTTTTGACAACTTCTGCATTACTTTTGTTGCATTTCTCAGTTTATTTACACCTTCCTTCCAGTGCCACAGTCAGAATTCTGTATTGTAATGTATGGACAGTTTTCTAACAGATCTCTTAAATGAAATATTTGTTGTAGATTATCGTGGGTGATCCCCTAAAAAAAAGTATTTTTAAGTTCACAAAGTCATATGAAGCAGAAAAAAGGGGATTTTTGGGGATAAATAAGAGTGCTTTTACTATACAGAATGATTAGGAAATTCTTTTCACTCTGTTAACTTTAGCGTTTTGGGAAAGCAATTGGAGAAAAAGGCTATACACCTTTTTGTTCTTGTTTTCTTGTTTTCGAATTAAAGACCTATGACTATTTTACAGGCATGGGCAATATGGATAAAATAAAATGAAATTATATATAGTGTGTATCATTTTACATAATATTGATATATATTGTGGCATAGTATATTTTCTGGAAATTGAGAACCATTCAGAGATGAAATAGCTTGACCGTTTTAGACTAATCCAGTGAGTTAAATGAATGGAAAATCAAGGTGCTTCATCACACTGATGCAAAAGTCCTGTAAATCCAAACAAAATAAATGACAGCTGACACTTATTTCAAATTACACTACATGTTGTCATATTACTCACCCCTTCTGTTTAAGTTTGAAGCTGCATCTCATGATACAAAATGGCCATCACAACTTCCCAGGGCCCAAAGTGATGTCTTCAAATGTCTTATTTTAGACCTTTCTTTTTTTAAGACTATTTTTAATTTAAGAAATTACTAAAACAATGATTTATCAAAATAGTTGCATTTTTTTCTATGTAAAAAAAAAAAAAATAGGAGTCCATCACTTAGAAGAAAAGAGAACAAGTTCTTCATTTCATGATCCCTCTTCATCTTTGACACATTGGACCTGACATAGGCTGCACGGAGGTCATCCGTTATCCGGTTTGTAAAATGTTTTTTCCCAAGTCTCTAGAATGTCTTTTAAAACAGTGTAACAAAAAGTGTGGTCATGCTACACCTTCCCTGTGTCTTAATTTCTTCGTCCCTCACTCTGTCCTCCATTTCTGTCCATTTCTCTCTGACTCTTTGTGTGACCTTGTGTTCCTTCTGTGTTAGTGTGTGGAAATTGGGCACACCTAACTACAGGGGCTTAAGTATAATCATGTATTTAGCTGCAGAAATGTACTGACGCACTGTTCCTCCCTGGAAAAAGAGAACTCCCAACATTAATTGAGGGATATTACTGTTGAGATCAATTTCCATGTTTCTGACAGTGATATTCATTCCCTCAGACCTGAACAAATATTTATGTCTGGGTGAAAAAAAGAGAAAATGATAGTATGAGAAACAAAAGAATCTATATGAAAACTATTCCATAATATCAGACACATTTTTAAATACTACAATTTTGATTACATGTACTGTAAATTCAATAATTCCATTTATATGGCATTTCCTTTCCTTTTATCCTTTCAAATCATAACAAAATAAAAGTAACATCATGTGATTTAAGTTAATTTCAGGACAGTTTATTTTAATATAAAAAATACAAATAAGAATAGCCTGACCATTTGTAGAGATTCAATTCTGTCCATTTGCATGCATCATTTTAGATTTGTCTAAGTGGTAAGGCTGCCAATAGGGGCCAGTGTGTAACCAAGTATAGGGCCTCACTGAGGCCAGCATTCATTGGTGGAAAGAGAGAGACGGGCTCGGGGGGAGCAGGTGGGGAGGACGGAGAGGGGGAGCTATTGTTGGAGGGGTTATTGTGAAATAGGAAACGGCAAACAAGGAGGTCTTTAACTCTGCTTATAGAATATGTTAAAGTGATGTCTGTGATGCGCTGTGTGAATTATTTGCCTTATCACAAAGTGCATTTATGACGCACTGCCATAAATATGCATCAGTACGAGTGTTTTCAAAATTGAACCTCTCCCCACTCTTATTCCCTTCCCTCCCCCTTTCTCCCTTCCACCCTCCCTCCTTCTTTTTGCTTCGTGCTAACAACACAAAAACAACATTTTTAAAATGCAACCCACCAGTGGATGTTTTGGAAACATTTCCTATTCCCTCCCCTCTCCTCTCTTGTAGCTGCTCCTTCTCTCTCTCTCTGTCTCTCCTCCTCTCTTCCGCTGAATCTGCTTATTGTATTATAATGTGGGACGATTTGAAAAATGTTTTGAAGTCACAAAGTAATTAGAAAATTCCACGAATTGGTACAACTGTTGAGGTACTACAAGTACACACATTAACTGCTCTCTCGCTCTGCCTCACCCTCCCTCTCTTTCTGTCTCATCTTCATCATCAAAATCCTGTTTCTAATTTCTATGGATTTGCTGCCAAGAGCAGCCACAGCGATGACCCCCTTAACTCGGACATATAATGTTCTTAATATCCAGATTAAAATTTTTTCTTTAAGCTCTTTTCTACAACATGTGAAATTATTTCTGCAATCAACCACAAAGCCAACCCCGCCCACACCCTCTGTCCTTCCCTTTCCCCTCGATTATGGCCTGGCCTCCACAAACACAACTTCTTATGCAGATGCTCTGAATGCACGCACCACCCACCCAGCCTTGCTCTACAGCACACACACACACACACACACACACACACACACACACACACACACACACACAGACTCACCTCCCCCTGCTCTTGTCTCTTTGCAATTAGAAAGTGAAAGGCCGCAATAAAGGTGGCGCTGTACGAGGAGGGCAGTTAA
>JAVQJD010003458.1:0-20438 GCA_036023655.1 Nannoperca australis
TGTGTTGCTGCTGAGTAAGGCTGGTGGGCTTACAGGAAGGATTTAAAGAGCCACAGCAACACCACAAAGCACCAGGGGGAAGGGGGTTGCCCAGCAGGGGCCAGGGGAGGGGGGGCAAGTGGGGAGAGGGGCTGGCTTGCTGGACTGGCTACTCTGATCAGGATCCATTTCCAGCCTGGGCCTTGGAATTCCTTTGTTCCTGTCACAGGTCTCCGTTTCCCCCTCGCCTTAATCCCAGCCTGCCTCACGCCCAGTAACACAAAGCAGGACAGGTAACTCTGCCACAGACATGCCTCTCTATTTACAGACCAGTCCATACATAGCAGCCGCTCGCAGAAATAGTACTAGCTGTGGTAGCACTGAAGAGACACAAGGTGGGTTAATACAGGATGTCAATATAAAAATGCTTCTGTGTCTTTAGAAAAAGTGCTGTGAACTGTCCCAGTAGGAGGCTGAAAAGTTGGCATGCATTAATTCTTCCTAAAATGGACATCCAACACACAAGTAAATGTTTGTGCATTTTGTACACAGAAGGTCTCCGTCCCATTTTGACTGAATAGTTTTTTGATAAACTGTTTTAGCCCGGGGTTGTAGCCCTTCAAAGGGCCACAGAAGCCAAACAAAGCTAAATCTATGACAGGGCAGTGCAAAAATTATCCATCTCCCTTTTAGTCACTACACATCCTCCGCATTCTTCATTGGGAGGGAGATGGTCACTGGTAAACACATTCTCCAACAGTAAAGCTATCCTGCAACACTTGTGCTTTTTCCGCAATGGCCGAGGCCAGGCTGCCTTAAGCCCCCTTCATAGGGCTGCCAAGAGGAGTCAGTGGTACACTGTGCAGCACTCGCAAAGCCCTCTCCCACGGCTATTAGTGACCATTCATCTGGGGAGCCTGGGAAAATGCCTCTCCAGCCTGCCGTGGCCATGGGGAAACAGGCTGGCAGGTGTTCCCTCCCCCTAAGCCCTGGCACCTGTGCAGGGAGAGGAAGAAGGAACCAGCCTTGCCAATGGGCTAAAATGGACTCTAGGTGCCACTTTTCCAGGGCTCCCCTCACTCCTCTGACTGGTAGGACGACTCTCAAACACCAGGTTAACCTATACCTGAGCTCTGCCTCACATGGAGAGATCAATGTGGCTGTATCAATACTTAACAGTAGGCGTCAGACATCTGGTAATGTGCTTTGGCAATTTGAAAAGGCATGTTAACTAAATCCATGTAAAACGGGCCTTCTCAGTTTACACTCTACACATACACACAAATATATACACCATTATGGACTACAAAAACCAATACCCCTTTGGGGTAAAATAATGCTGGAACATGAGCAAATGAAAATCAAGGTAGCATGCAATCAGCAAAAGTAGTATATAAAATCTAAATGCAAAATGAAATAAGTATTTTGTCTGGCAAACAATCTCTTGGGCAGTCTGCTCAGCATGTTGTGTTGTCCAAGAGGGCCAACGTTGAAACAAATAGGTTTTCTTCATACAAGACAACTGTGACAGCGTTGCTGTCAAAGAGTAGAACCATCAGCTTCTTTACTCCAATATCATATCAAATGGCAAAAATTTATTCCTCAAAGCACTGAAAACCTATTATCCACTCATTTTCAATCTGTAATTACTCTGAGAAATGTGGGTCTGTTCAACACGGTCTACCAGGGAGAATGCAAGAGGCCTCTCCCAAGCTCCCCTTCCTTGGGTTTGTAAAGTCTAGCATGTCCATTCTGCTTGTCCGGAGCCAAGATGTTTGGTGGGAAAAGTTCCCTCCGTTCATCTCTCTAAAAACATAAATAAATCACATCACTATGAGCTAATCATGAAGTCTAAAGTAGCTTGGGTAAAAAAAATGAGGGGGGCTGGGGGTTGACAGTTGGAAATTGGCCTCTGCAGCTGAGATTTGAAGAAATGGCTTTGGATTTATGTTGGCAGAAGATATGGGATAAGCCCCTCTCTGACATGTTCACCGGGTGCTATGCACACACATATGCCCAACACAGCATACATACATAAATACAATAACCCATAGAGATAACTCCGATACAAACACTTGCACTGGAGGACGTTGGAATGTTAAAAGCTGTTGATGGCTCATTTGAAGTGCCAACAGCTGAGGCTGTTACGCTGTTCTTACTGTTGGCTGTTGCCTGTGATTTCACACGGGCACCAGCTCAAACAACGCCTCATACAAGACCCACAATCCCCTCCCATACCATCCCACACATAGCACCACACTCCACCCGCTTATTCTTGGCCCAGACATCAGTGCCACCCAGCCTGACACCTTTCTCTATAAGCAACAACATGCATGTGCACATGGTCCAGCACACGAAAACATACACTCGAGGATATCCAGCTTGATTCTGCTCTCAGATCACATAATGCTGCACACAGATGCAAATAGGTCTTCTGCTGAAATAGATCCACGCAGAACACCAGCTTCAACTCCCTGCTATGGACAGTCTGAAAGTCCTATGAGGATTAGCAGGTTAGCATTTGACCTGCTTGCAGAATAGCCGACCCCTGTACTTAATACCCACCCTGAGGTTTGCTGGGCTTCCCTCCCTAAGCCTATAGTCTGTCCTCCCCTTTTTATGGCTCCTGCCTGCATGCTTACTTCTCACAGTCACAGTCTCCACCTTTACTGCTCTGCCGCGTCCCTCACATGGGACAATGAAAAGACCAAGAATGTCATTACACTCACTTAAGACCTTTAATAGGACTAGAGCACATGAACTGTGTAGGCCTGTTTTAGGCGCTATACCTTTTCATGTTCTGAGAGGGGAAAATTCTCCGATGTGGTGTGGAGTCATGTTCCACCAGTTACATTCTTTTTGGCAAAGCTGCAAGGAGCTTAATCATTTTTACATGCATATTTCACTGCTGAAATACTGATAGTCCCCTTGTTCACACAGTGGAGTGAATGTGTGCGCGGAAGTGTGTGTGGAGCCTCAGTCTGTGAACTCTCTCTTCAGTCTGTCATGGGGAATATGAGACTGGCTGTTCAGTAACCTTACACTGTCAGCCTGTTCACACCTAGCCCAGGGGGAGGATATATCTCTCCAACACACTGTCGCTCCTTCTGATTCTCACTGGTTCTGCATGTGTGCGTGCATGCAACCCGTGTTCCTGCTTATGATGATTACATGTTTATCAAGAAAATTACAAAAGTCGAATAACCTGCAGGCATCCGTGTGTGAAAACAAAAGTGCACGTGGACACACAGTTTAGTGGATGAGAAGACTAAAGTGGAGGGGAGTAGCGTGAGAGGCAGAGCTGCAGCCACAGGAGAAACTTTATGGGGCCGACTGCCCTGTAATCCCACTCTCACAGTCAGGCCTGTCCTGCTGAGTGAGCCCAGTTTAACTGCCCTTAACCACTACCTGTGACAAACCTGTCTGTCTTACAACACGCAGCTGGGGGTTCCTCTGAAGCTGGGCTTACAGCATTTCAAAAGCATGTGTGTGGGTGGCTGGAGGAATGTACTCGCATTGGATAAATAGGGATGAAGTGAATTGGCTTATTCACATTGGAGCAATATTTATGGGTTTTTTGCTCGGTGTACATTGTTGTATGTGTATATGTGTCAAGTGTTTTTCGTGTCATCCAGTTAACTACAAGTACAGATACACAGGTGTGCCAACACAACATTACACAGAAGGGAAACAAACATTAGCCATTTTGGACTTACATTTCGTGCCAAGTTACACAGTGCAACACAATATGAAAACTCCTATCAGCTCTTGCCTTCAGGTCACACCCTGGGCGTAGAGAGCCTCCGTGTCAGAACTAGTTCTGCTGTCTTTCCTCCCACACTCTCCTCAAAAAGGTAGCCATTAAATACTTTTTAGACTGTTTTGTAACCCCATTCCTACACTCCCAAGAGCCCACGTCCATGCACAGCCCTATGTCTGCCCTAGTGAATGAATCATTTTTTGAGTTCATAGCCAAAGTAAACTATTTCAACTACTAAGAGCTGATGATACACACCTAAGACAAGGAAAGGGAAGACAAAGATGAATACATACCAGAGGAATGAGTAACAGTGAAATCTAAATCAAATAACAATTTCAACTAATGCTCCAAGTAAACACAAGAAGAAATGTATACAAATAATGGATTGTAAAGCCATATATTATATCATTATAAATAGACAAGTGCAGTGTATTAAGGGTCACAAGATGGCATGTTACCTTTCACAAAAAAGGCTGAAGCAGGTGCCAGCTCCTTCTTCTGTTTGGGCTGTTTTTTATTGTGTAGGAACTCTGTGTACTGCTTAACCCTCTGGTCCACAGCATCTCGAACCAGGGCTGTGACCTCCTGCGAACAGTGTGCAAATATTTCAGTACAGCAACATGTTCAAAAGATGCGAGAACACAAGTTTTTGACAATGAGCACGGGCAAACAACAGGACAGTAGAAGTCTCAAGTGAAAGGCAAGTAAGGCAGCTCTCCACAAGTGGCTGGGTGGAGAGATGAGGAATGTTTTGCAACAATGAAAACGCCTAAGAAGAATAGACAGAAGGCTCAAAGTCATTTTGGATTCCACGCTGCTGCCGTCTTTTGAAAAGGCCCCCAGCAGAACAGAAGCCATATATTCACTCACACACTTATTCACACCCACGCCCGTCTCCCTGTGTCTGTACCTCGATGTGGTCCGTAGTAAACCAGCTGGCGTCCTCTTGGCGGCCCAGGGGCAGAACGTGGAGATCCACCAGCACAGCAAAGTTCCCACACTGTAACACAAAGAGGAAGGATAGCCACAAGTTGCCGAGGGACACTGAGCTCACGGACAACAAAGGAAATCAGAGTGTGGGTGATTGACAGCGAGACAAACCACAACGACCCCCTGTGTCCTCAAACATCACCCCAGGCCTCTCACAGCAGTCCCCTCCCTCCTGCTTCTCTGTCTAGCCATCTCTTTACAAAAAGGTCTGTCTCGTCATATTTCCCCTCACTCAGCCTAAAAAATGTATTTTCTTGCCCTATAAGCTTTGCAATGCAGTCAGATCACAATAGGTCACAACAGGCCGCACAAAAAAGTTTAAAAGATGCACTACATAAGTGAGGATTTTTCTACTTTGTATCAGAGTTTAAATCACAGTGATAAAACTCCACAGGTCGACCCTAAAGCACTACAACTTTGAGTGCTGTAGAAATCTTAGTAGAGGGCTGCAGAGTGGATTCCTGAAGCGCTATGTCATCGTGTCAATGACAATAAGCTACAAGGGACAGGGAGGCCAGAAATGCCGTGGCTGGTTAAGTTGCTGTTACATCTTCCTCAGGCTAGCCTGATTATGGTTTACACAAGAGTGCAAAAGCTGCCCGCTGCAGAGAGCAAATGGATGTGGGTCTCGTGTGAACTTCGCCTATCCCTGGACAAGGAAGTAATGGATGGTCTGAGACCACCCAACAACACGACACAGAGGAGCAACAAGTACTGCTGATAATGCAGCAGAGTTACATAAAGACAAAACAAGACAGATTTCAGGCCCGCGGTGTAGAAAAAGAGTGTGTTCGAACAGAAGAGGTTACTGATTTAATAACAGGGAATATTTATGCACACTAAAAGCTTTGTTTTGAGGCAGGCTTGTCCCCCTGGGCTGAAGTATTGCAGACAGAGGGATGTTCCTACGGCCTCGCTCTCAGGATGACACGAGAGAATGAATTATCGGGGTGTGCAGGGGAAGGCCTCCGCTACTTAGGTCCTAATTGTAGACACAAGCCTAGACTTCCCAACTTTCAAAGTCTCTCCAGTTGTCTCCTCCTCGTTTAAAAAGAGTCATCAAAGGAGGTCAGGTTATAAAATTGAAGTTGTGCTGGGAACCTTCGTCAAGTGACATTAAAAGGCCAAATACTGGCTCTGAGCAAATCAAGCGGACAAATATTTTTCCTTTCTCATTGAAGCGTCTTTCTTCACATAAGGGCACCCCCATATGACTAATCATGAGAAAGTCCTAGAGCCACGGTGTGTGCCAACTTGTACTTAAGTAAGTTTCTGCATCAGTATTACCAAGACTAATGGGAAATTAATGTTGTTCTAGGTCTAAAGGGAATGCATTAATCTGTGATCCTCTGACTCACCATGCCATACTTCTTGAAATACGTGAGAACAAGACAAAAAGATACCAACAGACAGTAAGTTCTCTGTACAAACGCTGCAAAAACATAAACAAACGTTGTTGCAAAGACAAGAATGCCACGGACCAGAACAGAGCCCTCCTTGTATGCAAGCTCCTCATGTATAAAATGTGTGCACGTTGCCTGTCAGTATCAGCTCGTCCCTACAGATCAGTATTTTCTCCATCCTCTGCCCTTTGTTTAACAGAGTCCATGGATGACTGGTGGCCTCAGCTGACTGCCTCCAACAATTACCAGCGTGTGGGAAAGCCTAGCAACAGAGGGTCTGACCTTGTCAATCAAAACACAGGGAGAACCTGGTGGATGAGCCCCACTGGGGTCTCTTGGGGTTGGATTTGACACATGCTGGAATGGCTTTGGGATCCTGACTTTTTATCTCTGACTTCTGAGACAGATGAGTATAGGAACACTGCCACCATGCTACTACTTTATTGGGTATATAATGGCCCTGCAATATGTCCTGTGAAAGTTATAATGTTCAAGTTTGTTGACAGAGAAATGTTATTTCATGGTCATTATTGAGGTCATAGTTAGTGGTGGTGTGGCGTTGGACTGCTTTATAATAAGAGGTGTTTCTAATATTGGGTCCCCTGCATGTGTGTGACCACAAGATCAACCTTCTAGGGTACATGGCTCAAAATTACACAAGCTAATGTGAGCTCTAAAGAGCGGCGCAAGGTTAATTTGATCAATATCCTGGAATTAAGAGAGCAGTACAAGCAGCGCGGCCCTTATGGCGAATCCCCTAAAGTGGTTTCCGAGCTTCTGATTGAGTCTGTGTTTTGGGCTGAAAGCCAGACATCTAGCAATCCTTAGACTAACTTCCTTTTATCACATTAGAGCAGCAGACAAGACTCAACTGGGAACTGGACATTAATGATGAACATTGGTCTGCCCCTCACACAAAAACAGCATGTGATTCCCTGGGCTTCTCAGAAATGGGGAATTTTGTCAGGAATGCAAACTAATGCAATAACACTAATAAGAAAACAATTAATTTGCCCAGCAAAACTGGCGGTTCGGTGGAGATGCAAATTAACACAAATGTGTCAATTATGAAGACTGCGCTGTTTAGAACAGTGCAGCTATCAGAGCTTTTACCAAGGAAGTTTGTGTTAAGTGTGGCAGAGAAGACAAAAAGTAGCAGAATCTAATTTTACACAAAGGCTCCGACTAAATCACATCATGTGGTCTAAATTTGTCAACTCCCAGCACAAAGAGTGACCTGCGGACCTCTAAGCTGAACTCTGTCATGAACTATGACCTCAGTATATCCCCCCTTGAAGCCCTGCTATGGCCCCTCTTTAGTGAGATCTCTACAAGCAGCACAATACTTTGTAGGTGCAGTCTAAAGACCACAAGAACCTTGTGTGCCTTGAGAAAAGCAATCGGAAAGTACCTGAATAATCCAGTATGTGTATTAAAAAGGTGAAATCAAAAAGCAGCAAGATAAACAACTTCAAAACAGTCCTCTCAGCAAATACTACCACATACACCTTTCTCTATAACACCATCTATCATAAGCAGGAGTCTAAAGGATTTAATTAACCTGATATATTCATTATCAAATACATGGGCTATCCTACTTTGTGTACTTTGCTTTGACACATTTAAGGAAATACTCTGAGCAACTGTCACTATTGTTGGAAAGAAAGGTTTGATAAAGGGCCAAGTTCTAGAGGAAGTTACTCTTTTCATACATACTAAAGTGGGCCAGCACTGCTTTGTTCTGTCTTGCACAGGCTTTTTAGAGTTATGAACAGAGGCTGAAGGCTGAATGAGAAGCGGCAAGGAGCGCTACTTAATACCAAATCCTTTATTGTGCTATCTTTTGTGTGCTGTCGCACAGTGAATGAATAGGAGTCTTCCTGCAGGCTCAGCTCAACTTCTCTATCCTAATTCTCCCCACTGCCAATCTGATAACCATGACGTGCAGGAAAAAAGGGGTTAACAAAGACAAAAACATCAGAAAAGGTTTAGGCCAAAGCTGCCCACAGTCCACACACAACATGAAACAAAAAACCCTTCATATTTTATGTTGTAAGTAGACAAATACCGACTCAAACACACTGACGACTCCTTTCCCTTTCTGGTCTTCATGGATCTGGTGTATATCACTCTCAGTTCCCAAAACACTCTCTACCTTCCCTTATCTCTCTCCCAGACCCGGCTGTCCATCCTCCCGCCTGTGCTACTCCAAGTTGGGCACGGAGCCCAAACTCTACAAGCAGCCTCACCCGCCTCCCCACTTCGCTGCCCTTTGCCATTGCTATCGCACCGTATAAGAACCAGACCTTCTCGGACTGCACTTAGCTCAGAGGCTAACACTAACCAGCCGCAGATGTTTACATTGGGAGAGAAGGGGCAGCAGATGCGGTCTCACTCAATAAAACTTGCATCTCTCCCACTCTCCCTTTGTCTCTCTCTTTTTCTGACTTTCTCTCTCTCTTTCTGCAAGTCTGCAAAGAACCCAGGGGAGCTCTTTAGATCTGTGGGTGTGACAACCTTGCTCTCAGGCTTTATTTGCCTCATTTCCAGCTCTCTCTGTGCTGTGAGTCACCTGGGTTTCCCCTTTAAAAAAAAGAAGACAATTCTCTTTTCCAATTTTTCCAAACAGCCAGATACTGAGCAGTGAAGCTTGAGACTTGATTATTATTGGAGGAAAATGTTATTTAAAGACAGTGCGCTGCATGTATTGTGTTCAAAGCTCCCTTCATTCAGGTGAATGTTAGCACACCTGAGTCCTCTTTATTTGATAATAAAAAGAGACACAACCCAACAGTGGAATTCCAGCAGCAAGAACAGACAGGAATATCTCCAGGTAACACTCAGCAAACAAAACCCAGGCAGACACATCCTTGAGAAATTGGTAGATAAAAAGAGAGAAATAGCAGGCTGAGAAGTGTTCGGGCCCATTAGGAAATGTGAATTCTGTACGCCAATGTAGGGCAGTGCTGAGATAAAAGGTTTTTGTTTTTTTTACCCATGTCACCTTCTCTTGTGAAACATTCCCCAACTTGGAAATTGTCAAAATGTTTCTAATCATGCTGCAATGATTCTGTACAAAGACATGATGTGTGGTCGGATATGAGTTCATCTACAGAGTGACAACAACACTAAACAGCACATAAACCTCTGACATTAAAACTACCCTGTGATACCTCAATCTTCATATTCTTAAAAAACACTTTGGTCTGTGTCTCAACCTACTACATTAGATGGTTAGAAAGTCAGCAGCTAATAGAAGGCAGATTGCAGGGCTCTGCAGCGGTAATGTACAGGCAGACAGCGAGTGCTTCAGTGGATCAGGGTTTTAGCCTGCAGGCCTTTTCGGGAGGTCTGAGAAGTGGTAGGTCACTATAGTCTAAGCCTATTTAAGAAGGAGCATACAAGCACCTCCTGCAGTTCCAGAGGCGAGGGAGGGAGCTTCTTTGAAAACATCTTAGAAGAATCATAAAATACACTGCTGAACAGCTCACTAAACATGGCATGGTGACTCCAAGAACATAGCTCATAATTGCTTCAATAATCCTCACTCTCTGTGCAAGCTGAGAAACAGAGTTTGCAACATGCCTTTGTGAAAACAAACAATGTCTCTTTGTAGATTTTTGTTCTTTAATATTCTGAGAAGTTCATTAATTTAAAAAAATCACAGTGGTAGCGGTGTTTGTTTTGGGAAAGACGAGCCCAGGGTAGCGCCTTGAATGCTATTGTTCAGACTGATCCCTTCTAACATACTTGTTTGTGGTTGGTTGGTTAAGCATGGTAGAGGCTCTGTGCATTTTCTCAGGCAGTAGTAACACAACAGTATCATTATGTGCCCAGTGGGAAGGAACCTTGCGTGAACCTCCAGGGTTTTACTCTCCCACAACTAACTGAGGGGGGTGGTGGGGTAGTCTGTATGCAGGCATGCATATGAAACAAATAAAGGGAGTGAAGGCAATATCTGGTCAACTAGGCACACATAGCATTATGGAGGATGTGAGAGATCAGTGTGAATGTCTGCAGCCCTCATCCAAAACTCTCAATAAATGAAACATCAACAAAAGAGAGAACCGGCGGCTTTTCCTGCACTTAACAAAAACATCTGATGTGCATTATTCCTGACAGAGCACCAGACTGAGGATGAACAGCTTGGCTTTCTAATAGAATTACTTTCCTCTGCTCTGTATGGCTGTGTCCATTAACAAAAGGCTCTTGGGGAGGCAGTCAGTGAAGATTTGCAAAAGGTGACCAGAAACTCTGAATAACGTGCTCTAAAGAATGAACAACAACATCAGCATGTGGAGGCGAGACAACTGAAATATGTGTCTATACTTCCCTCTACTGGCCAAAGAATTTGCTACTAAGAAAAACAAAACAAGCATAGCAAACATAGGAGACTTTGCAGCATAATATCAATACTGTAAATGTTAAAGAAGCAAGCGTATATTCCTGTATTGCATATTTCCCGCACTGCACAACAGTTTAACATAGACCATAATAACTCAAGCCACTTGCTGGAAGTAGCGTCTGTAGTAGTTCTACTGTTTGGCAGTAACACAGACATAGTTGTTCATCATGAACGCTAACAAGAAAAGCTGAAACGCTTTAATCAAATGCAGATTCATGTTATTCTTTTGTCTCGTGTGCATTGTATGTGGGGAAACATTTTGTTTAAAGTAATTATGAGGTTTTGATCAGGATCAGTAGATTTTTCAAAATAAGTACATGTTCACAAGATACTAAAGAATATGATTAACATGTGCTTAGATGAATACCTTTTCATTTGGCACACCGTTTATTTCTGATTACACCATCTGCCTTTGTTAAATGTGTTTGTGCCAAACTGGACACACAAGGTTGCAATAAATAGGTTATGAGCTCAAACAGTATCACTTTTTCCAAGTAACGTGGGTACAGCATAGAATAAAGTTTGCTGAGGAAAGATATGATCTAAATCTAAATTTGAAAGTCATACAGAACATTTCTAAAAACCTTCAAACAGCCTTTAAATGTAATTTTCTTTATGTATGTTAAGCTTTATTTAGGATTTATTCAAATGGCAGGTTCACAAAACTAATGTAAAGACACAAGTTTTAATAGTGGTTGCATATAAATATTAAACATTTTAATATAGCACGCCAATGCTATTTAATATAGCGTTATAATTTACAGTATATGACTTTAACTTTAACGCTGCAGCCCCTGAATTGGGACACAGCTAATACAACACTACAATACAAGGGTCTGGATACAGTATATTTAATTTTACCTTACCTTAATGACAAATTTGAAAGGAGCCATTGCAGTGAACACAGCAGTCACCTGAAACAGGTATATAGTCGTGGTTTACACATGGTAGCCTAAAAACACTCTCCAATGATCATACATCGTAGATAACATAAATCACCTTTCACCTTCCTATATATAAATATAAATAACAGTAGTCTTATCATATACTAGAATGGCGTGTCTATGGCTCTCCACAGTTAACCTAGCTAATAGCAACCATAACGTGATATGTATCTCTTGCAGAGATATATTGGTGCGTTTGTTAATAGTTAAACACTATTCAGTTTCTTACAGATGTTTATTAGGTTTCTACCAAACGCAATACACTGTAATGTTTGCCTTAACGCCAACCTAAAGTAGTTTTGGTGGTCAGTTATTAGCTTTAATAACTAACACTGGTTAGTTAACGTTATATTTAATGCTTGGACATGCATTCACTGTAGTATGATGAGGCTGTGCAGACCAACATAGACTACTAACGTGGCCTCTTCAAATGTAGCTAGATTAATAACGCTACAGCATTTTAGCCGTAGAATAATTAGAGTTTGACTAGTTGTTGTAACGTAAGAGTTGATCGTTCAATCAACCTGAACAGTTGGGCTCTCAAGACGGATGATTACTGCTAAGAAACAATATGGTAGCTCTAACGTTAGCTTGGACGTTAATTCCACTATAAAATTACCCGTAAATGGCCCTTCAAATTGTTTGAAAATGTCATACCGCCAACAGTTTTGAATTGTTTGTCAAACGACAAGGCTGCAGGAGATGACGACACATTCAGCTTTGTAGTCCAACAACTACAAAGCTGAATGTGTCGGAGCTTTCAACAGATGACTTAATGCAAAAGAAATACGTTGGAAATATTAAGCAAGGTAGCAAAGTCACTGACCATCTGTATAAAGCGGGGGAGTGGAGTTCTGGAGTTTTAGGTTGGTTATCTGCGTGAAATTTCTAAAGACTGGCGAGATAATGCGACTGTTTACCGAATAGGACCCCACTACGACCCAACGCTGTAAACGCTGCTATGGAAACAAGTTGAGCGTTGTAAAGCCTGTATTAATGTCGACATTATACGTTGTTAAATTCTAGCTAAATATTATTTGTATAATTTAATAACCACTATAATATCGCATTAACGTTGTTTCTTTTGTTTTACTGCAATATCTTAAAGAGTGTATCCAAAGATTGTTTAGTTTTTGCCAGGCAAGTCCATAAGTTTCACTATCCGACTGGTTAAAAGCAAAGGCGCTTAACATGGAAACAGCAAGCTAGCGTTTTCTGTCAAATTCCGTCACCATAGTCGCTATATTCGCTATAACTCGCCTCACTGTCGCCACTGTCTAACGTTATGCCAAGCGACTTCTGTAACGCTGGGTTGTCGACAGTGGTCTTTAGGTGAACTTGTGCCAGTGCTGTCAGAAATCGCTGCTTTAGTGATGTCTCGACTCGTCAAGAAATCTCCATCTGTTTGTACGGATCTACCACTGGACAACACAGATATTTGCAATAAGCTTCATTTGCTAAGGCAACTTCTGAGATCTTGTTTTGGTCCTACAGGTAGACTAAAACAAGTTCATAACAACATTGGGGGGCTCGTTGTCACCACCTCCAGCTCCTCAGTTCTCCTTCCAGCCATTTCCTCCTCACAGCCTTTTATTAATCTGATCAAAACCTCCATCCTCAACCACGTTTCTCGTTTCAGTGACTGTGGTTTGTTTGCTGCCATTCTTTGTTTGTCTCTTATTGAGCAAGCAAAGCAGTCTGGTCTCAGAGGAAATGTGGCTATCAGAGTGAACAAACACTTGCTGGATATGTGCACCAGTTACCTACAACAAGAAGACTGTGCTTGTAAAGTGAAGCTCGACTTCTGCAGCAGCCAGAACTTGATCAGATTGGCTCGCAGTATCATCTCCAGCAAACCCGCATGTGTGCTAACAGAGCCAGAGGCACTTCACATTAGCAAGTTGGCTGTACAAGCTTTTTTGCTGACTGTTCCCTGTGACAGCCCAGGTATAGTCAGACTTGGCAAAATAGTGACCGTCACAGTTGAAGGCCATTCTGTACTAAACTCTGCAGTGTTTCCAGGGTTACTGCTGGACACGCCTGATGTCTTCTGCCTCAGCAAGTTAGAGAACCTGCATTCAAATCCACTGCGCATGGTGTTGTTCAGTGCATCTCTTGCTGGAGACCTTTCTGAACTAGGAGACGGAATAATTGAGGTGCACCCAGGTGTAGACACAGACTCACAGATCCTGGATCAACTCCTGGAGCTTGGCAAACAGGTGGTTAAGGATGAGGTGAAGCTCTTTGTATGCCAGAAGGTTATACATCCTGTCTTACAGCAATACCTGAGGAATCATGGTATCATAGTGATAGAGAGGCTGGGAATCACTCTCATGGAGCCACTTACTCAGCTGACAGGTAGGCCTCTAAATGTCTTACAGTCCAGGGTGGATCCATTGTATCAATTTAATATTATGTAGACAAGCCCTTAGAAACCACAAAACAGGAAATGTGTGTCAAGATTTGCTACGGTTACTTTGCACTGTGTGTGAGGTACTCTTTAATTTATGTCCACTTAAATAAACAGGTGCTCAACCTGTGGCCACGTTACATACAACAATCCCAGCAAAGGCCTATGGGAAGGTGAGGGATCTCAGTATCAGGCAGACTGGATCCAAGACGATGCTGCATTTACATCCTCCTGGGGAGTCGGCAGTCTGCACGATGATCCTCTGCCACAGGAACGAGACAATGTTAAGTGAGCTGAAGGTGAGATAAAGTGAGGCATGGTGTGTCTGCACTGTTGACCTCTGGGGTTTTAGATGGATCCTGAGTGAGAAATATGGATGCATGTGAAACTGTTGGTGCACAAGAAGGGAAAACTGTATTCCTGCTACCAAATCCTTCAACAGCACCTTTGATAAAAGCATCCATCAACTGGCATCACATATTTCTTTTACCCATTTTAAACACATAAACATTGCTTTTACACACAGACATCATTTTGGAATGTCCATTAATGAGAGGCAAATGTGACAGAAGAACTGATGTGTTCATTTCTTGTCTGTGTGCGTGTTAAAGGTGGTGTGCCAGAAGACAGAACACGTGTTGAGGCTCACCCTGAGGGAACCATCGGCCTTACTTGGAGGTGGGTGTACTGAGACCCACTTAGCTGCTCACGTCAGACACAAGGTGAGATCCAGCATTCAGTCTTAAACCCGTCCAGTTTCATTGATTTCACATATCTTCACAGATATTGAAACATGTCTTCATTAGGCAATATTTTCATTACAGAGCATGAATGAAGTCACGGAGGCCGTATCGGCGCTAGGATGCTCACAGACAGAGTACCTTCTGGGCGTGGAGGGATTCTGCCACTCTCTGGAGTCTGTGGCCGCAGCGCTGCAGCACGATGGGGGGGATTCTTTAATCGATCTGACTCATGCTCACCACTTTACTCTCCCTGCAGATGTCATGAAAGAGCACATGGAGGATAGCTTGGGCTTCTGTGGCTGTGGACTTGTGGAAAGTAGCCCAAATCAGAAGTGGACTTACCTAAACACTAAATACCTACATTTCTCACCTGCACCCTATACAGACACTACTGTGCAGCCACGTGTGCTTGACTCCTTCACGGCTAAACTCAATGCAATGCAAGTTGCTGTAGAAACTGCTAATCTTGCACTGGATGTGCGATATGTAATTCAAGATACGAACTAGCAGAACAGGCATTTTATCCAGAGTGGAACTTTGGTTTATGATGATCAAAATGAGGAATACGTGATGTTAGCATTGTCTTGAACATCTGATTGAACCCTGGTGTCTTGTTGTTGTATGACTTAACTCTTTAAGTCATTGACTTAATGTCCTTCTTGTCAGTAATATTACTAACAAAATAAATATTACTATATCGATAGTTTGTATTAATCTGTTACCCTTGTGTAAACTTGTAGGCTTCTGACTGTAAAGTACTTACCACCACTTCCAATTTAAAATGATCTTTAAATGAACTTTGAGAGTGTAGGCAAAAGTGATTAATCAAAAGAATTCAGCTTCTAGGGAACAATTATTAAACCTGCACCATTATAAACCAGCATTTCTGCTATAATTGCCTTTGGTCAGCACTAGGTGGTGCTGCAAAGTTGCCACTGATTTAGTTTTTTTGTTTTCTAACTTAGCACCAAAAGGTTACCAGCAGTTGGCTGGTAGTCATTTTCTGTCCCTTTTTTTCATTACACAGTGTTACATTCAAAATGTTACTAGAGCTTGCTGATTAGACTGATAAATGCATTACCTAACAGCTATAAAAATACAAAGACTAACCTCAGGCAATCAAATGTTCCAATATAATGCCTTGTTGTTCATAATGTTTTCTGACATGTTGTGAACAGTCAGTCAGACAGACTGAAATCTGAACCATGTTACATTTAGTGTAATTTAAGTTATTTAGCAGTTTGTACATTTAGTATTTGCATAAAAATAAACATTTCTTGTCACAAAATCTACCCTTTGTTGTCCTATCAGTGTATTTTTACAGGTTTCTTCCATAGCAGTTTGAAGCAGAGGTGAACAATGTTATAATAATTTTGTACAATGCTATATAGTAATGACTGCAAGCTAAATCAAAACAGATTCTTCTTGCATTAAGATAAGTGTAATTTCTGTTTAAAAACACAACAATAGGGGTGCAGATTCCTGTGCTCGTCTTCTGCTGTCGGTTCAATTATTGTCAGACTGCCAGGCGCTTCTCTCAGAAGATAAATGGAATCAAAGCCTTTCGTGACTTGGGATAGTCTTTGAATTTCTCTTGGTAAAATCTGGAACAGAGGAGCAGAAGATAACAACCGTCACTCAGAAATGGCACATGGTAATGTAGGCTTGACAGGTGAGTATTCATGTACTGTGCTGGGACTGCTCAGCTTCTCGCTAATGTCTTAGGCACCTGTGATGGTAATAGGCCCTTGGTCCAATAAAACACAGGCTAAACACAGCGAAGGAGAGTGCTGGAAGGGACCAGGTGGCGACAGCATAGCCAAACCACTCCACTATCTCTCCTAAGTAGTTGGCACCAGACACAAATTCAAACAGACCTCCTGCAGGAGATTAAGAAGACCACAAGTCACTACAAGCACAGAGTGGATGAGAGGTTATTCAAGTGCAATCTCTGTTGCTTACCGGTAGGAATCTTGTAAACTACATCCCCTGGTTTCCTCAAGTTGCGTAGAATATAGTCACTATGTATATTGATAGCCATTCCAATGTAAAACAGCAGCAAACCTAGAAGACATTCTTACTTGTATATTATTGACATTTAAAAGGTCAATCATTTGAATGGTTTGCAATGTATAATGCATAAAGAATACAATTTTATAGGTCTTTTATGTTTAAAAAATGAAAGTTTTTAAAGCAAAGACATTTTTTTGATCCTACCAGTTTTATAGCGATAGTCAACTGACCATTCATCATCAAACTGGGCACAATGCAGCAGGTAGTGTCCCTGCAGGAAACCATTCAGAGAGCAGAAGAAACCTGCTGCCACCATCACACTCAGTGGGAACGGCTTTCCTCTGGTCAGTAGTGAATAGACAAATGTCCTGTGATTGGTGAAGGAACAGTAGATACAGCAGGTGGACAGAGTACGGGGATAAAAGTGCAAATTATCCATGCTGGTACATGCAAAGAACATGTTTTACAACCAGGCGGAGAGACTTTCTACAAACAATTTAGGATTTAAGTGCAGGCAAAAAAGGCATCATTAAGCCCAATTCTTCACGGGAGGTTACCAATGCATTCCTCACGGTGTTGTAGCCTTCAGATTATAACTGCAGGAAATCTCCTTTCCAAAGCTCCTTTTTCAGCGTCTACATCTAAAAATGTGTTTGGCTCTTACTTTCAAGAGCAATTAATACATCTAGTAGTTAGGTACAATGGCAAGATGATGATAAAGGACAACAATTTTAGTTGTTTTCTGTCGAGAAGTACAAATATATTGGTTGCAATCATACACCAGAACAGGAGTTTTAACATCTTCAGTTTGTTTCATGTTACCTTAGTGGAATTAATATGGAGAGAAAATCTTGTGATTAATGCAACTAGATCCATGATGAAGACATGAAT
Source organism: Nannoperca australis (assembly GCA_036023655.1). NCBI lineage: Eukaryota > Metazoa > Chordata > Actinopteri > Centrarchiformes > Percichthyidae > Nannoperca > Nannoperca australis. The sequence goes on from JAVQJD010003458.1 coordinate 17,539, forward strand.
TCAGTACTCATAAATAATGTAAGAATATTTCTTACAGGCTATTAGGCCAAACAAATATGAGACTATAACAAAATAAGTAAAAAATACAGAAAGAAATGTAAGGTATAATAAAATTGGTATGTATCAAACTAAATATGAAAAACCATGAGAAAAATTAAGACAAACTATAAACCTCATCAAAATAAATACTCCCATGAAAATAAACTGAAATAACAAATGAATTTGAAGTGAAATGTGAAAATCTGTCCTGACTGCATTTTGAATGAATGGAGGTGTACCGTCCTACACACAACTCCAAAGACACCGATCACTGCTTTACATCTTCAAGAACATTTTCACTCTTCCCTTCACGTACACATTAAATGGCCAAAAAACTGGATTCGGTCTCTGCTTTACCTTTGAAAGTAGTGCATACAAAAGGTCCCAAGCAGCTGGTACTTCCCCATGGTGCAGGGTTTGTGCGAGGTGAGCATTAAAAGTAGGGGGATCAGGAAAGCTGGCATCTCCTGGAAGAACCAGGCTAGTCTGGCTGGGACCGTCTTGGCCAGAGGAGACAGTGCCATGTGGCGCCCATAGGAGGTCTGTGTCTTTTTGTGATGAACCAGGTGCCAGAATCCTGTCAGGATCATCCCACAGCTGAGATAGCTGACCAAGTCCCCATGGCAGTGCATCTTGCAGGTCTGCGCCTCAGGGTCGGTGAGTGTCACGGTAATCTTTTCCTTTTATAACGGATCTTAAGCGCCTGTATGAAGTGAAATGGATGTAAACAGCCTTCTGACTCCTCCCAAAGCAAAGAGAGAGGTGCGTCAGGCTGCTGAAATATGAGTGTGTTCCCCTTTTTCACAGCCTGGGTACTAACATTGCTGTATGTGAGGTTATCATGATCCTTTCCACCTTGGAATGAACACGCTGATGCTAAATTTCCCAAAGCTACAATTGGAGTGAACAGAATTTCATGGAACATTATGATCATGAGGTCAGCTGCTACAAATCTGTTTTGGTCTGAAGTCAACCAAAGTCCCCTGCTGAAAACATCCTCTGCCTGTCCATCCTGTTTACAGACACACACACAGCAACATCTGCACCAATCTCACATTATGTTGCTCTGTTTATATTTGGAAAATATGACTTACGTGTGTGAGCAAATTTACAACATGGAAACTACTGACTTTAAATGAAGCTTTTCCAGGTCTACACATTACCAACAAGTGGCTGGAATAAGTGATAAGTTTAGAGACGGGCCAGGGTACTTGAACAGGAGAACTGACTAAACTCACTACAACTTCACAATAAAATCATCAGTCTAGATGCAGCCACAAATCCAGATTACATTACCATACATGTGTCTACAGCTTCAGGAATCATAACCAGACATGCCTGCACTACATCATCAGTCCAGGAGTGTTTAGTACATCATTCAAACATTTTTTTAATTCCCTTGTTTGTAGTTTGAAATGTACAACCCAGTGCACTTTTAAGAAAGTACAAAAGTGAAATGAATCCTAGCGATCAAAGGCTTAATAGGACAAACACAAAGGACACAAACTTAAGGCGAGTGAAGATAAAAAATACTAGTGAACTGTTCTTGACTCACTGAAAACATTAAACAGCAACTGAATATTGCTGGAGGATTGAATGTGCCTGCTATACCGGTGTTTCTATAATAATCTGATAATTGATCTGATTCTGCATTTTATGAGCACAGATTGTGCATAATGTAAAAACTGAACTAGTACTGTGACAAACATTCATCAGACAAGTCACCGACGAACTCCTGCCTCCAACTAATGCTGCTAGTCTGGAAACATGAAGAAGATGAGGAGATTTGGAAGGTTGCAGCATTTAGTTGTTTGTACTGTATAGCCTTGAGCAGGTTTTCCCTGCATCCAAGTGGCAGTTGCAACATATTTTCAGCAGTAAGAAGAAAAAAAGTGATGAATTGGTAGAAATGGTGGAAATAACGTCGGCCAAATTCACAGAGTAACATAATCAGTAATAGTTTTGTATACACAAGTAGTGTATATACGTAGAACATACAATACTATATGGACAGTTGAGTTCCTGAAGTTCATTTTACTGTTTATCTCCAACCACCTGGCTCCCTCTGCTGGTGACATTTCTAAATTACTCCCATGTAAATTGACACTGGATAAACAGTAGATATTTATTCCACCTGGGAGGTCTACATTAGTAGTATAGCAGCACTGCAATGTAAACATACATGTTTGACAGTTTATAACCAACCTAACACTCCACACTTCATCTGCTGCAGTGCTAAAAATAAAAAGAGGCTGCTACTACTCCATTTCAACGTTGGAGGAAAAAACATGAATTTAAGCCTGTGATTAGAAAATGAAATGCATAAACCAAGTCAATAGTTTTCTGTGCAATTTTAAATACAAAAAGAACAAGACACCAGGGCAGACATGCTTTTCAGTACATTTTACTTGTTTTGTAACATGAATCCACGGCCTTATCTGAAGGGCCTTTTGGGATGCTTTGTCAGTGGAACCTGAGATTAAAAAAACTCCATTTAGGGAGTAGTTACGTTGTATATTTTAGGTTTGTGACGTGTAAGTTCCCATTCTGTAAGCAAGAAATAATACAAAAAACATTTCTAAAAGACAAACAAAGGTCCATAAATAAAACAAAAGAACAGTGTTGAGGTTCAGCCTTTGTCTCTCTACAGGAATGAGGTGAAGTGGAGAAAACAGAACACCACTCCCCTGCTGGAGAAAGGAGATAACAGTTGGTGCCATTTTAGCCCAACAGACGCAGGGGACAGGTCACGCACTCCTGGAGTGCTGGGTGAGCTGGAGACATTGTCGGGCACTCGGCAAGATGGGAGGGTACATATGGGGGGGGGGGGGGGGGGGGGCGGTAATTAAAAATTTTTAAAT